>CANXYC011805577.1:0-11199 GCA_948193065.1 Aleurites moluccanus
TCTCCATCTTTATTTTCATGGGGATCTCCGTTCCCCGTGGAGATCCCCGTTCCTCGCTTAAATTTTGTATTACTAAA
This sequence comes from Aleurites moluccanus, assembly GCA_948193065.1. Lineage (NCBI taxonomy): Eukaryota > Viridiplantae > Streptophyta > Magnoliopsida > Malpighiales > Euphorbiaceae > Aleurites > Aleurites moluccanus. The sequence goes on from CANXYC011805577.1 coordinate 78, forward strand.
TTTGTTTATATTTATAAAATTTATAAATAATAGCTAAAAATATAAAAAAATTTATTTAGAAAATATTAATAAATTCAAACACATAAAATATCCACAAAACATAATTAAAATATAAATATTTTAATACATAAAAAATATTCAATAATATTTTTTAATAAAATATTAAAAATTCAACATATATTAAAGTATAAATACTTAAACAAATTTAATCTAATAAATGTTTTTAATAAACTCCAACAACCTCATAAGAATTATTTTAATAAACTCCAACAACCTCATAAGAATTATTTTTTGAATAAATTATTCCTTATATATATATATACCAACAACCTCATAAGAATTATTTTTTGAATAAATTATTCCTTATATATATATATATATAAGAAATAATTAAATAAATATAATAATTAACTAAGTATAATAACAGATCCCCACGGAATGGAGAATACACTATCCGTCCCCGCCCCGTCCCCGCTAACGAGAAAAAAATATTCTCCATCCCCGACCTCATGGAAAGACAAATCGAAGAATCATCATTCCGTTTGGAGCAAATCTCCACACGGAATGAAAATTTTCCGTCTCATTGCCATTCCTAACCTTTCATTTGTTAATTTCAATGTCCATTTATAATTATTCTGCTATAACTCGCATTCCGTAATGCTATTTGTCGTGCTTTGATTAAAAAATGGGCTCAATGCAAGTAGTAGCCACAGATCTTTTGAGGACCTGTTACTTGGAGGGACCAACTCTTGAAAGATCCACTGGCATAAATGTAAATAAATTGCCAGTCAATTCAGAGAAAACTCCTTTTAACTTGTTATAGAAAAAATGAACCTTGCAGGACAAGAAGAAAAGCATCTAAAGAAATGTATCAAGCTATACAGATTTATTATTACTGAGAAATAATTGTGTATGTATGATAAAGACTACCATGTTCAATAACAATCTAAAACTATTCATAAGTTTACACAGCACTGTTCCAGCTTCCGTAAAGAAACTCCTTGGTTGAGATTCTCCTGAAAGAAAATGCTCTCCATTTTTCCACACATCATCAGCTGCAAAGTTGACAAAAGTTAGTCCAGAAGAGAGATGCAAAATATCCATCCTGATTACCTCGAATCAGTTATGAAGACATCAAAAATCTAACATAAGGACAAAGAAATATGCATTTTAGAAATCTAGTGGGAAGAAGTTGAGAAAAAGGAAAAGAATTTAAAAAGACATGGATTGGCTCTGATTTTCCAACCAAAAAATTAAGTATCAAGGATATTAGTGTTACATTTTATAACACCAGATGCAACTGTACCTGAGTAAAACCAAAAAAATTCAGAGGCTTTATTTATTACAAATAGCACTACAATTTATTACACCAGAAGTAATTGAACCCTCGGTAAAATAAAAAATATATATATAAAAAAAAAAACTTAAGGCTTCATTTATGCCAAACAGTTGATGAGCTACACAAAGCGTAGCTCATAAAGCTCATTTGAAAATTTTTGCTTATTACAATGAACTCACACTTCTAAATTTGCTTAATAGACAAGTTGACCTTGAGCTAGGAGTGGCCCAAGCTCAATTACATGCATGTGCACGATGAACCAACTACTGTAAAGATTCATGAACAATTTGATCAATTTTAAGATACATGTTTAATTCCCTTATAAAGTGTTCGCTAAAAATTGAAAGTTCTCTCGTACATAACAATACCCTTTTACAAAAAATAAATAAATAAATAAATGAAAATTTTTATTTTTTTTAATTTTTTTTGTAAATGATTTTAATTACAGCCTGCATGTGTCAAAAGACCTATACCTCAATTTTTACTCAATAAATGATCTTAGTTTGAAAACTATGCACATTTAACAATGAGTTAAGCAAGAGCTCACTTTTAGAGCTTGTTCAAGCCAAAACTCTTAACAGCTCAACTCGTTTGTAGTTGTAACAAGTCTTGTTCACATGACATTTATTTAGTAATGGAAACTAAGAAATTTTTAGTAACACTCTCCATATAATTGTGCGACAACATAAGGTATATGAAAAGAAGAAATCACAAGGCTCGAACCATAAACAACTCCTAACATGCAACTTTCAATTGAACACTTTGTTTGTAAATATGTTCTTTCCATCAATAATTTGGTATTATAAATTGCCCTTTGTATCATATAAATGTTCTCTACATAACTTGAGATAGTAGCCTAACAAGTGTCTTGCATCACATAGCACTTTCTCCACAAAGCCCAATCTTTTTTATTTTTCTGGATAGTGCTTTGGGCTAGCTTTAACCATGGAATCAATCCCTAATTAATGCAACATCCTTTACACTACTACTACAAAATAATAAAAATTAGAACGCTAAAAGTATTTCTGATTAATAGCAACGGTAAATTATGGACACATTGTTCAAGCAATAGGTTTGATCTATAATATAGAGCTGACAACAAAAGCTTTGACTTCCCAAATTCTTGACACATTGTTCAAGCACGTTTGATCAATAAGATGGAGTTAAACCACAAAAGCTTTGACTTCCCAAGATTTTCAATCACATCTTAAGAATATCTCCACAAATCTCCTCCAGAGTACTTTCTCCACAAAACCTTATCATTTTTATTTTTCTGGATAGCGCTTTGGGCTAGCTTTAACCATAAAATCAATCCCTAATTAAGGTAACATCCTTTATACTATGACTGCAAAATAAAAAATTTAGAACACTAAGCATTTCTGATTAATAGCAGTGGCAAATTATGGACACATCGTTCAAGCAATAGGTTTGATCTATAATATAGAGCTGACAACAAAAGCTCCGACTTCCCCAAATTATTGACACATTGTTCAAGCTTTGCTCGATCTATAAGATGGAGTTAACCACAAAAGTTTTGACTTTCAAGATTTTCAATCAAATCTTAAGAATATCTCCACAAAGAAAATAATAGAGAAATTTGAACCCGAAGGAAGTCCCAACGTACAAGACAGTAAAAGTCATAGAAAAACAATTGAAATACTTTTTCTATTTCCGATCTTCAAATGGAACTAGAATGAATTAATTTGGTTCTCATTTTTTTGATAGAAAAAAGAAAATATATTCGAAACACACCATAATGGGCACATTGTTTTGCACAGACATCTTATTTAACAATTGAGAATAAAAGAGAAGTCCATTACTCAATTATTTTGACTGATACTGGATCATATGTAGAACTCAAATACAATCCTTAACTCGACAATTTAAAAAAAAAAAAAAGAAAAAAAAAAGCCTCTCCAAAACTAATGGTTGCGAGCAACATATCATTCAGGGTTTTAAATAATAAGATTTGAACAAGTAAGAGAAACAGAAACAGTGTAGCAAAATTGGTATGAATCAGACTAAATAATTCCAAATCGGCCATAGCTGACATGGATGTTTAAAGCCACAAAATCACTCAAATTAACAATAAACAAAAGTGCAATAAAATATATGTTCAAAAAGAAAAAATAAAATAAAATATGCAAAAAATTACATTAACAATTGGATGAATAATGAGAAATAATAATTTATCATGTTTTATCTACCGTTTCTTCGCAATTGGCGGATCTCATGTAGATAAATACAAAGGCCAAAAAGTACAAGGCCAAGCGCAATTCAACTCTCTTGTATAAAGATGGCTCAATTACACTTTCTTATTACAAAAAGTAGGTCAATTACGCCTAATTTCTAATGGCCTCATGACAGAACCGTTAGCCATTTGGGAATTTTTTTTTTCCCCCCACTAAATCTAAAACGAGACTCACATGTAATATATTTGAACATTCTTTGCCATTTACCATTCCCTTTCTATCCTTTTCCTTCTCTTATATATATATATATACAGAGAGAGAGAGACGGAGAGAGAGAGAGAGAGAGCACAAGTGGGAAGCAATAAACCATGAGAAGAGATGAAAATAATGTTTTATTTAAAATATGAAATAAAATACTATTCTATATAAATCTTTTTCTTGCATTTTAAAATAAAATAAAAAGAAAAATGCTTTTCCATATAGATACTGGTGTAACTATAAATGAAAAATTAGACAATAAGTTTATGTAATTTACTTTTTTTATTTAATAAAAAACTAAAGATTATATTATGATTTATGAAAAAAAAAATATCTTAACATATTTTTTACAATTCATCTCAAACTATTTACTATTCAAAAAGAAAAAAAATTATAATTATGAATATTATTATACAATAACATTTAGAAAAGAAAAGGAAAGAAAAAGAAAAAGAAAAAAAGAAATCACTTACTTCAATCTCACAAAATTATTTTGGTAGTTGTGTGTTTGTCTATGACATGGTTTTAGCAGGAGATTTCATGAATGAAAATGGAATCGCTATAATAACAGAGAAGCTTAGTAGTTTAATACAAGGGTTATCAAAGAAGGTGGGGACTTTTCCAAGGAGCAAAAGAGAGCCATGAAAGGTTGAGATCTGCTAGACCAGAAGTGCAAAATTTTGGGATTACTGGATCCTCAAGGTTCGTGTATTACGAAGAAGATTTTGGATAAGAAAAACCAGAGAAGGTGGAGATTGCATCCATAGACCGAATAAATGCTAATGGAATTGAAATTGGAGTACCTTTGCTTAGGCATGAAATGCAGGCTTTTGCTTCACTGTTTATTCAAAAACTAAAGGCATTATGATTGGATTAGTTATGCCAATTAAGGCCTTTTTTCAACTATAATAATATCCAAATATGTTAATTTTTTTAGGCTCTGCAACCATTTTCACCAGTTTCTCAGCCAACAAAAAGGGACGTTAGCAAAAACAGTAATAAATAGTAATCCGAATTATCAAATTAACCAGAAAAATACTCAAAATTAGGAAAATTTAAATTATAATTACAAAACACAGAATTTTTCTAGGCATATTACCTTTTTTCTCTCATCCCCATCTCTTACTTTATTGTTTTTTTTTTCCTCATCTTATTATATTCTCTCTCTTTTCTCTATTTCACTTCTTTCTCACTCAGCCATTCAATTATACCGTCTCTCTTATATATATATATGTGTGTGTGTGTGGGTCCCGTTTTAGAGTTATTAGGCCCAAAATAATAATAAAAAAATAATTTTCCCAAGTGACTAACGATTCCGTCATGGGGGCGTTAGAAATTGGGCTTAATTGACCCACTTTTCGTAGTAGGAGAGCGTAACTGAGCTATCTTAAAATAAAAAAAGTGGCCTTATAATTGAGGGAGGAATTGAGCTTTTGGCCAAATAGAAAATAACATAACAATGGACTGAAATTTCGTTACTACACAGAAGAAACAATATGAAACGGCCACTACTTAAGACCCTAATATCATTACATCAAAGCCTTAGTCCTGTGAGAATCTAATATCATTTTAAGACCCTAATATCATTACATCAAAGCCTTAGTTCTGTGAGAATAAAGAAAAGAACAGCCAATTAACATAATAAAGTGTTCCCAGGCATGTTAAGATAATAATCTCACACAAAAGCATACTCACATAACTATACGCATAGTTATTAAAGGCGCAAAGGGATCCTAGAGCCTAGCGCAAGAACAAGTGTGCACCCGAGTAATGTGAGGTTCAAAGGAAATAAAATAAGATAATGTAATCCTATATAAGACAATAATAAATATAGTCATATTAATAATATAGCACATTTATAATTATTGCATTAGTATTTTCAAATCGAAATAAAATTAAGAGTAAAGAGTTTAAATGTAATTTAACCTTAATCCTACATCAATTCATACAAGCTAGAACAAGCGGCAATAATTTCTTCTATTTAAATTAAGCTAGAACAATAGTCAACATATGAAAAATAGGAAGGTCAGTTCATAATAACCAAATCTTAGAGATTAGTCGAATCTCATTAGCCTAATTTTTTGTAATGAGTTGTAATCCAATAATTTCCTTTCATATATATATATATATAACTTCGTACATCCTATGACTACACAAGTTCATGGAAATCAGAAACAAAGAACTCAATATGCATATGTCACCTATACCATTCAAGCAAAGCATTGATGCATTGGTATCATGGTATGCACATGACAAAAGGTGCTTATAATTTCATGAAATTTTGTTTCTGTCTACTTTTTTCATTTCAAGCATGTGGAAAAGAGAGCAAATAAAGAATCAGGTTAGTTAGATGTACTGATAAGGCTCCAAATAACGACCATCCTAGAATAGCCTACCAACAATTTAAAACAACCTTGATGAGAAGTTCTTAATAATAAATGACAAAATAAGCCAATTACAAAATAGGCAAAACATGACTACAAATGATTGGTAGCAGCAATTTTATAAACCACGGAACTTCCTAAGGCATCTGCTAATCTCCACACTGTTATAGATATTCTTCAAAAAGGATAGAACTCCTTTGTGAAACAACTGGAGCCTATGTTAAATCACTTCATTTTGACTCATGGAGTTGATTAATTAGTCTAACATAAACCAAGCAGACACATAACCAAACTAAACTCAGAGCAGATTATCTGCCTTCGACGGCTCAAATTGCATTTCCTCAGTGTTCTTTAGTTCCCTAAATTCCCTCAACTATATTATTCTCAGTTATGCTGCATAAACATCCCTAATTGCCCAGACATTGCACATGACACCGAGTAATCCAAGTAAAAGAAAACAACAACAACAAAACTGCTAGTTATCACATTTCTAAAATTCCCTATATTTCTGCAAACCAAAGTCAAAAAAAATACTATTATAAGATCTAAAATCCAAAGAACATTTAGTCACAGTACCATACCGTAATTCAAGAAGAGAAGTAAAACAAAAACAAAATAACGTGTAAAATTAAAGAAATACATACACGCACAATTACTGACTGAAAATCTTTAAGCGCTACTTTGGCCACCAGCTCCGCCATCATCGCCGGACCCATGTCTCTCAAACGGCCATGGAAGCGAAATACTAAATCGCCTCTCCACTGTCCGATTATCACCATCACCTCCTGCTCCATTGCTTCCCAAACTCTCCTGGGCCCCACGCGTCCGGGTCTCATAGTCAGCATCATCCGTGGGCAACTCATACCGACAAACCGGGCATGAATTATGCAATTCGAGCCATGGCAGTATACAATCGTTGTGATATACATGCTTACATGGCATTTGCTTTGCCTCAGCTCCCTTCTCGAACTCGTCTTTGCAAACAGCGCACTGATTCATCTCTGAATTCAATAACTCTTCGGTGATTTTGATAGTAGGCAAAGCGTCAATAGCAGATTTTGACGCTGGAGGCGTCCCATACCTGTTGGGATCGTTCTCAGCCAACTGTTGAATCAGTTGCTCTAAGCCTGGTCCAATGAAGTAGTCACCAATATTTGTTGGCAGGCGGAACCCTGAATCTGAGGGATGATTCTCAATGACAAACTGGATACGAGCCCCACCTGAGTGGAGATTCTGGAGATGGTTTCGCAGAAAATCCATCGGATTGAATGCATCTGAATCAGAAGTAGCAGTTCGGGCATTTCCGAAGAGGTTAGGGTTTTGGAAATCGATGGTGGTGGAAGATGAGAATAGGAGAGGCAAAAGGGTAGAGATAGGGTCCGGGAAAGAGGAAAAGGGGTCAGAGAAAGGGTTTAGGTTTGGGTTTTGGGAATTGAGGTTAGGGTTAGGGTTTTCATATTCTTCCAGGAAGCCCTCACCACAGATGGGGCAAGATGGGTCAGACGAAGCAGAGACTGTTATATTGACGCCGCGATTGCATTTGTAGCAGAAGAACAGTTTCGCTCCGGTGCCATCGGCTGAGGGATCTCCGGCTAATGACATGGTCGCTTATGAGGGAAACGTAAAAGACGGCTTTTGGTTCTCTGGCACAAGGTTAAAATGCGTAAAATTGATGGCTTCTTTACATTTGTATATACTTTTTGTGTTTATTATTCGGCTAATGCACTAAAATTTACCGTCAATTTTTTACTTTGCTTTATTTTGCAATTGTATTTTATTTTTATTTTTTAGAAAATTTTATTCTAATTTAAAATTTTATTATAATTATACCTCAAAATTATATATATATATATATATATATATATATATATATATATATATATATATAATTTTCTGCTTTAATTGATATTTTTACATAATAAAAAATATATATTTTTAAATCTATCAATAACTTAATAAGAAATTAAAAATTAAAATAAAATTATTTTGATACAAAAAAAATATAAGATATTTACTCACATTGCACTTAAAATTTTCTATCCTTGATTTAATTAGGAACGAAAATGATCTATATAACAATTATTGTATCTTTTTATTCTCTTTATCAAACTATCAAACCGCTCGAAATATATTTTTTATTTTTTTCTTATTTTTACTAAGATATTGATTTTTATTTTTTTATTTGTATTAATTTATTAAAGAAAATTATTTTATCAGTATACCAATTATTAGAGAAAATTATACACTAGAATTTTTATAAATTAATACTCAATAAATTAATAATTTTTATTATATATAATTTTTTTCAGTTCGATTTAGGCTAGTGAACTAATTAATAATTTCGATAAATTAATAAGATAATATTTTTTAAAAAAATCTATACATAATTACATAGTCCCATTTATATTATAAATTAATAATTTATCATTAATAATTTTCTAACATTATATATATAATAGATGATACTCTATTAAAGTATGAGTCTATTGTTACTTATTTTTTCTTGAAATTTAAATATAGTTGGATTTCATTTTTAATTTTTTGTTATTGCATTTAGAAATTTTGGGGTTGAACTTTCGAATTATAATAAAAACTTATGAAGTGTATTTGATATTTTAAGTGCGTTCTCATCTCTAATTTCACTTGAGTGTATTTGATATTATATTTTGACTAACTTTCAAGTGAAATATGTCATAAATTTATTACTACAATTCTTTTTTAATGCATGTGACATACTCTTTACTATACTCAGGTAATATTTTACCTATTTTATCTATCATATTTTAATTTTAAACACTTTTTAGATGAAAAGTCATTATAAATATGAAATATATAAGAGATTTTTTGAAGTGATTTATATAAAAACTATCCTAAATACAAATAAATATATACATATTTTTTTCCTTCATTTAATTTATATTTAATTTATTTTTATTTTTCTATTCAATTTATTTAATTTATATTCAATCGATAAATTTTTTTTGTTCCATTTTAATTAATTCATATTCAATTCAACAAATATTTTTTCCAATTCATTTAACTCATATTGAATTGATTATAAAATTGCTAAAACACAATAATTTTTTAATTAATTAAATATTATTTGTTGAATTGTAAATACTCTCTTTAAATTAATAAATTATTAATTTATTGATTAATTAATACCTTTTTTAATTAATAGAATTTACTAGTCTCAACATTATTAATTTATAAAGGTTTCGCTGTATGGTTTCCTTCTCAGTTTAGCTTTTAGGATATAATAGAATTTGCTAATTCAAATGTTATTAATTTATAGAGGTTTTACTGTATATGGTTCCCTTCTTAGTTTAGCTTTTAGGATATAATTACAACTAAATTTTTAAAAAATAATAAAATTAATTAATAGTTAAAAATAAAGTACAATTGTCAAAGAATATGTTATGTAACATTAATCTTTTTTTTTTTTTTAGTATTGTAGAGGAGAAATCGATTCTGAGTTTATTATTTAGGAGAAAATATACTTACCGCTAGACTATGTCTTGATGTGCTACATTAAGCTTCTATTATTATTATTATTATTATTATTATTGGTAGAATACAAGAAAGACAAAACCAAAAATTACATAAAAAGTGGCAATGCCACTAACACCGCCTAAGTTTTCTAACATCGAGAACTTTTGTTAGAGGAAATGTTGAGGGAAATTTAAGAAAATGACATTATGTATGTCACGTCTCATTTTTGAAACGCGACGATCTAGAAACACGAATAGAGTTAAAGTTATCGAAAATCCGTAAAACCCGCTAACAATCTAGATATCAATCATTCATTATTAACTCATTATTTAATATTCAAATTCCATTATTTACTTGTAAATTTTTTAGAAATTTTGTCATAGTTTTCTTTGTAATGTTAACCTTATTCCCCACCCAAAATCGGGTTTTTCAAAAATTACACAGCCTGCACAAGAATTATTTTTTTTACACTCCCAATAATTTGTCATCCTTATACCTTCAACTTCACAGTTTATACAAACATACATGACACTTCTAAAATCTCTTTTAAAACATGTGAATTTCATTTTAGTTATTTCAGTATCACTGTCTTTATCATTTTACTATCATTATCATTAAGCATTACACATTATAGTCATTTATTACAAAACTTTAATAATAAAACACTTAAATATCAATTACTTTACTGTTTATATATTACTATAATACTTAATCACCTAATTATACACAGTACCTTTGAGTTTTAAAAGTTTACACTTTTGACCTTTAGTGAATAAAATTCTACCTCGATGTACTTGACGTCCCAAGTAGGAAAAGAAATTGACTTGGAATTAACCTTCTCTATCTTATCCCCATAAAAATTATAAATCACTATAGGGTGAGTATAACTCAGTGAGTAAAATACATATATCATGCTTACAAGGTCAATTCTTTTCAATAATAAAGAAAGGCTAACAAGATATATTTGAGAATATTGGTTAACAATAAATAAATAGAGATAATGCCAATAAAGAAATATAGAACACATAGGTCATTACTCAATGAATCAATGAGTCAATAATAATAGTAAGAAGTATGACAGAAAATTTTGGGTCCATATAATCCACATAGAAAAGTTACATATCTCAATAGCAATCAATCAATTTGAGTATAAGGTTAATCAGACCTTATGGCCAGGACATTACCCTCCTCCTAGCTAGGGTTCATATAGAATACTCATTGTGCACAATGTCGATGTAGTAAATCCTACCCCATCGGTGGACCTTTTTGTCATAATTATATCATTGTATCAATGGGATTTATACAGAGTAGCATATAACAAATAATCACATTTAAGATTCTATATCAATAATCAAGAGTCAATGGAAGAGATATTCAAGTAATAAAGATAATTGGAGAAGTTTATGTAATTCATATATATATATATATATATATATATATATATATATATATATATA
>CANXYC011806307.1:0-17287 GCA_948193065.1 Aleurites moluccanus
GGCTCATTTTTTGGCCGAACCACTATAAACCTTTGTGTTGATTTTCTTCTTCTCTTCCTTCATCATATTTTTAATTGGTTATTATTTTTAAAAGTCAACCAATTCATCCCCCTCTTGGTTGCCAAAGGGACTAACACTCTTCCATCATCTAATTCTTCCATAACACTTTAACCATTGGGATTTATTTGTTCCTCAGTTGCCTGACTTGTCGGTCTACAATTTCCACTGGTAACTCCTCTAATGACAAGTCTTCATTAACCCCAATATCCTATACCTCTAATACATGAGATGGATTAGACACATATTTCCTCGGTATGGAAATATGGAACACTGGATGAATATGGCTCAAATTTTATGGACGAGCCAATATGTAAGCCACATTGCCAATCTTGTCAAGTATCTCAAATGGGCCTACAAATCTTGGTGACAACTTCTCTTTCTTCCCAAATCTCATAACACCCATCATCGGTGAGATCTTAAGAAAGACATGGTTACCAACTGTAAAATGCACATCTTTCTGCTTCGGATCAGCATAACTCTTCTGTCTACTGAAAGTGGTCTTCATCCGATCTCTAATAATAGGAACCTTTTCCATCGTTTCTTTTATCAACTCTGGTCCCTCTATCTGTTTCTCTCCTGGTTCCACCCAACACACTGGAGATATGTATTTCCTACCATACAGTGCTTCATATGGAGTCATTCCAATAGAAGAATGGTAACTGTTGTTGTAGGAAAACTCAATCAGTGGAAGATACTAATCCTAGTTACCCTTGAAATCCAAAACACATAATCTCAGCATATCCTCCAAAGTCTGGATCATCCTCTTTGACTGTCCATCGGTCTGCGGATGGAAAGCTGTACTGAATCTCAACTGGGTACCCATAGCTTCCTGGAACTTCTGCCAAAATCGAGAGGTAAACTGCGTACCCCTATCCGATATGATCATCATTGGCACTCCATGAAGCCGAACTATCTTATCCATTAATAACTATGCATACTGAGCTGCAGAGTAAATAGTCTTAACTTCCAGGAAATGAGCGGACTTCGTCCATCGATCTACAATAACCCATATAGAGTCTTAACCCTTTGTAGTCCTCGGTAAATCGACCCCAAAATCTATAGCAATCTGCTCTCATTTCCACTCAGGTAACTCTATCTCCTGAAGTAAGCCAGATGGCTTCTGATGCTCAAACTTAACCTATTGATAGGCTAAACATATAGAGACAAATCGAGCTACATCCCTCTTCATACTAGACCACCAATACACATCTCTCAAATCATGGTACATCTTGGTAATCCCAAGATGTACACTATATGATGAATAGTGAGCCTCTCTCACAATCTGGTCTCATAGCCCATCAAGGTCGGGCACATATATTCACTTCCCACATTTCAATACATCTTTCTCTACTGTGAACTCTGTCGCCTTACCATTCAGAACATCACCTTTCAGCTTCACCAGATATGGATCTCTATTATATGCCATCTTAATGTCATCAATCAATAGTGGCTTAACCCGAAACTAGGCTATCAGAGCCTGGTTTGGTTCAAGGGATCCAAAATTCAACTCTACACCCATAACAGCTAACTCATGCATCTCATGAATCAAAGGTCTCCTAACAACTGAGATGTGAGTTGTACTGCCCATAGATTTCCAGTTCATTTCATCAACTACTACATTAGCTTTTCCCGGATGGTAAAGGATCTCACAATCATAATCCTTTAGCAATTCTACCCATTTGCGCTGTCAAAGGTTCAGATCCTTCTGCTGAAGTATATACTGCAAACTTTTATAATCAGTATATATCTTGCATCTAGACCCATACAAATAATGCCTCCATATCTTCAATGCAAACACTACAGCTATCATCTCTAAATTATGAGTCAGATAGTTCCCCTCATGCTTCTTCAACTGTCGAGAAGCATAGGCAATCACTCTCTGAAGCTACATCAAAACACATCCCAATCCAATTCGAGAAGCATCACAATACACTATAAACTTCTCATCCTCCGATGGTAATACTAATACTGGAGCACTAGTGAGGCAAGACTTCAAATTCTAAAAACTGCTCTCACATTCATCCGTCCACAGATTTCTCTCCTACTTCCGAGTCAGCTTAGTCAACAGAGCAACAATTCTAGAGAAATCCTTCACAAATCTCCTGTAGTATCCTGCCAAACCAAGGAAACTACGGATCTCTGAAACACTAGAAGGCTGAGGCTAATTTGCAACTGCTTTAACCTTCTGAGGATCTACCATAATACCCTCCTCACTAATCACATGACCAAGGAAACACACTTTTATTAACTAGAACTGTCATTTAGACAACTTAGCATACAACCGATGCTCTCTAAGTGTCTGCAATACTATCCTCAGATGCTCTACATCTCCTCCTTACTCCTGGAATAGATAAGAATGTCATCAATGAACACTATGAGAAACTTATCCAAGAATGGCCTGAACACCCTGTTCATCAAATCCATAAATATAGCAGGTGTATTAGTCAACCTAAATGGCAACACTAGAAACTCATAATGTCCATACTGGGTCCTGAAAGCAGTCTTAGGTATCACCCTTCTTGATTCTCAATTGGTGATACCCAGATCTCAAGTCAATCTTAGAGAAATGACTGCCATCCTGTAATTGATCAAATAGATCATTAATCCGTGGCAACAAATATTTATTCTTCACTGTCACCTTGTTCAATTGCCTATAATCAATGCACATTCTCAATAAGCCATCCTTTTTTTTCACAAACAAGACTAGAGCACCCCACGGAGAACTGCTCGGTCTAATAAATCCTTTATATAATAACTCTTGAAATTGCACCTTTAATTCTTTCAACTCTGCTGGTGCCATTCTGTACGGAGGAATAGATATCAAATCGGTGCCTGAATACACCTCAATCTCAAACTCTATCTCCCTATCTAGGGGTAAACTTGGCAACTCATTAGGGAAAACATCAGAGAATTCCTAAACCACTGATATCTAATCAATATCTACATAAATCTTATGCACATCAATCACATGAGCTAAGTAGACTGAACAACCTTTCCCTATCATCCTTCTAGTCTGGATAGCAGAAACAAAACTAATCCTGAATTCTTATTGATCACCCAGGAATTCAAATTCAGACTGTCCCTTAGGCTGGAATCTAACCCTCTTTCTATAACAATCAATAACTGCATGGTGTGTTGTTAGCCAATCCATACCAAGGATCACATCTAACTCTAACACAGGGAGTTCAATCAAATCAGCATGCAAAATATTATCATCTATCTCAATCACATAAGCAGGATAATAATAATCCACTTCTACACTCTCTCCCATAGGTGTAGCTATCATTGGAGGCACATTCAATAACTGTCTATCTCTATTTAACTTAGGTGCAAACTGTGGTGAAACAAATGAATGTGTAGCGCTAGAGTCAAATAAAGCATTAGCAATCTCATTCTATATCAAAATAGTACCTGTAATGACATTTCCAGATCCCTGTGCCTCCTGAGTATTCACAGCAAACACTCGCCCCTGGCCTCTGCCTCCTGGGGCCTGACCACTTCTAAATGTTTGTCCTCTGCCTCTGCCCCTACCAGGAGCCTCTCTGGCAATATTCTGACTCATCTGTACTATAGGCTGAGAAACCATAGCAGATGGCTGATGATCACTCCACAAGGGACATCTACTAATATATTGACTATGTTACCCACACTTCAGGCAAGCACCTGATTATCTACGACATTCCCCTCCATGCCTTCTGCCATAATAACCACAAATGGGCACAGTGGGCAGCTGCGTAGCAGGTCTAGATAAACCCTAAGAATAGGAAGGTACAGACTGCACTGAAGGTCCCCTACTCTATGTCCTCCTCCTTTGACTACCAGATAGAGGTCTCTAATCAAACCTAGGCATTGGCTCAACTTGTTTAGGCTAGGAGTTGTTCTCCCCCCTCCTATTCTGAGATCCTAGTCCACCCTTTCTCTTCCGATCCCTCTTCTCTCTCTCTGACCTGTATTTCTCTTCCATCTAATTAGCTTTATCGAATACAGTAGTCATATATGTAAACTCTATAGCCAGAAGAGCATTATGCAGTGAAGCATACAAACCGCTCATAAACATAGCAATCAAATATGCCTCAGTAAGAGCAATTTGTGTAGCATATCTGCTCAATCTGATAAACTCCTCAGCGTAGTCCTCAACTAATCTACCACCCTGCTCTAGCTGCTCAAACTGTATCAGGTTCCTGAACTTTACCCCTTCTATTAGGAACTCATCAATTAGTCCCTGTGTAAACTCAGCCTAAGTAGGAGGATGATCGCCATACAATCTGGGCTCCATCCTACAAGAAAACCATGTCCAAGCTTTCCCCTTCAGTAACAAACCCATGAGCTCAACTGCTCGAAAAATCAGAACAAGGTAGTCTCCTAACTACCTTCTCAACCTCCTTAAGAAAATCGACTGGCTCATCGCCTCTATCGCCTCTAAACTCTGACAGATTTGGCTTCAGAAAGATAAATATAGATACTCCGCCCTTATCAATAACTCGGTAGGCTCCCTGCACAATAGGCTCTCTAAGAACCATAACTGGCTGTACAGGAGCTAGAGCAACTGGTATTGCAGCAGGTGCAACAGGTGGTGGCAATGCTGCTGGTACTGGAGGTGGCTGTACATTCTGTCATTCCTGCCTCAACTCTGCTAGCTCCCTACGTAAATCCATCATTCCCCTCATCATCTCATATCTCCAAGGGTCATCACTCCTCTAAGTATCCCTTATAGTCTGTCGGGATCTAGACGGTCCCTCAAAAACAGAAACTTCCCTGACCAGGGACTCATTAGAGGCTACCTTAGCCTCTCTGGTATCTCTGCCTCCATCGTCAAACATCTTTGTAAAATTGTCTGAAAACATAACACGTACTCAGTACATTACAGAAGCGCAGAATACTTATACACATTTGACTAATGTAACAAAAGATGATACAGGAATTCATATACTGCATGGTTCCCTTAACTCTACCCATATTGTACTTAGTTACTATTCCTCTGTAACCTATGCTCCGTTATTTATAAACACAAAGCTCTGATACCACCTCTGTCATGACCCGTTCCCGGGCCGCAATGGTCCTAGGGTGCGGGAGATGCCGAGGTGACCGACACCCGTAGAACCCATCAATCACTACAATGCAATCACAATGTCGCAACGGAAACATCTCATAACCATCATCAATTACATAATAATATTTATAACCATTCACTCATATAAATACTATTCATTTTGTAACTCTGTAAATACCATAATCATATCATTAATAATCTCCAATATTCCCATATATACATGTTCATACACTAACTATACCATACAAAACCCATGGAGCAGCTAGGATATGAACATACAAAAATATTCAGTGTTTAAAATAATTACACTGCTAAATAACTGCAAAATCCACAGAGAGTCAAAAGCTGGGATATATGCCTCCTACTCTACACTTGAGAGGGTAAACAGTGAGAGGGTGAGTATATATGATACTCAATGCATCTAATATGCATCAACAAATGACAGGAAATGGAATATCAATAAACAATTGGCAGATGAAATAATAATACCAGTCTGCTCAGAATCTCTGTAATATAGAAGTAAGTACAGAATATGATTGTAAATAAATAATCATATCAATAGAATCAATATCACATGAATAAGATGGAAATGACAAATATAAAGCCATGAAACGCATAAAATGTGTCAAGCATAAATCAAGTATATAAATATATAAACATAAGACTGTATGGGTCTTATGACTAGGACATCCCTTCCTAGTACAGGGTATCAATCAATACAATGTGCACAAAGCCGATAGCGTGAACTCACTACTCTGTTGAAACGGCAGCTCTGTCAAATCACCTCGGCCCAATATAAGCAATAAACACATCAATAGATACCATTTCAAAATAATGGCATCGACAAGTATCAATAATTCATTAGTAATTAATTTAATGAACATAAACTCAATAAGACATCAATAATAACTGATTAAATGATGACCAAAGGTCTAGCAACCAATAATGGAAACAAACATAAATTGGTCATTTAGGCCAAAAAGTTAACGCAATTGGCATGCCATTTCGCTGGTGACAGTGGAATTCAAATTGGTTGGCCTACATATTTTTGGCATGGTTTTGGTGCAACATTGACATTGCCCCAAATATCAACAAACATATACATGCAAGCAATTCTTGTCACGGCCCAATTTTGAACCATGACGGTCCAAGGGTACGGGTAATGCCAAGGTGACCAGTACCTCGAAGAACCCATGATTTTACTTTAACTTAACTTTTACAATCATTACTTAACCTGTGATACATTTTAGGTGATAATTTTTTTAAAACATTATAAAAATTTTACAGAAAAACTGATATAGTTTCCTTTATAACTCTGACTTAAGCTATCCATAAGAAATAATAATAACACTCCCAATAAAACATACATCCCCTTTTAATCTCCATTGTTCAATCACAACTCAATAAGCACTTCAATAGTTGCATTCATATTTTATATCATATATACATCATATAAATTTCTCATATCATATATATGTACATCATTAACATATTCATATCATATCTGATTATCAGTTGATTATATTTGACATTATACTCCTAGCCAATCCAAGTCCTATATACATTATATACCAAGGAACATCTATACACAGGAGTGACCTCAAATACATACATCTGTAATCCAAGGCTGAAGATGATGTAGCTAATGGATGTCTACCTCACTGAGATCCTGAAAACATATAACCACTGAGGGGTGAGTATAAGATTATACTCAGTGAGTCAATATATATATGAGTATATAATATTATTCATGACAAGTCACATCTATCCATTAATGATCTGTAAATATGAATACTGGTGATAGAATGATGAAATACATATCATGAACCATAATGCATATAATATAACAGGAGTCTGTAACATGTCATATCATATCATGAAACTGTGTTGTTACTTCTCTTCCATTGCATATCCCTCCAATCATACCATTTCTAACCAATCACAGCATGGCATAGGGAATTTACCCCTCCTTAGCAGAGGTCATAATATATATCTGTGTACACAGCCGATGGTTTATTTCTACACCATCGAAGTAGTCCTATTATAACATATTATATGCATATGTCTCATATAGCATGAATATATCAATATAAGTCTCATATATGACTTGAATGATGATATATAACATTAATAAGCCCAAAGAAAGAGTTTGTCTCAATATCAAATTTTTGTCCGCCGAGGCCCAGTTGCGCCAGCTCAACTAACACTCCCAAATTACGGGTTCGTTTCTCATTTTTCAGTCACTTTCTGGTTTGCCTTGAAATAAATGTTTCCATGGCATTTTCTTTATACAATTCATAAATGCATATATACAATAGACAAATGGGCTTGATTTGATATCAAAAGGCCTTTCAGAATGCATTTTATAGCAATTCAAAGTTTAGGTCAATTTTATGCATTTTGGCAATGCTATTTTAGGTCATTTTAGGAAAACTGCCCAAAAATAGATCATTAATGGTTTTCAATCAAGGATATCATTTCATATGCATAAATGCATGACTTATGAATGAATAATGCATGAATCATATATAAAGACTTACCTCTAGCAAAAACTCTAAAATATTTCCCCACTGGCCTAGTTGGCCCGAGATTCGCCGTCAGCGGCTCTTGCTTGGGAACTTTCTCCTATAACAACCAAATCACTCTAGTAAGACTAAAACTCACTATAATTCATATCAAAACACATGTCATACCATATTAAAGCACATTAGCACACAAACACATACATTATACATCAAAAGCCCTATTTCATACATTTAACACTTTTCATACCTTTTATGCATCGATTGCATTTCTATCATCATATTTCATTCACATTACACATATTCATCATTAAGATGCTAAGTTATGAACTTCCAAATACTTAACTCAATATTTCATACTAAACATACATCAAATTTCAAGTATGATTTCCAATCACTTATATCATTCAACCATTTCACATTTGAACTTATACATTTCAATCATTCATGCCATTAAACAATATTCAAATCTTACTTCTTCAATTGCATTAGCCTGACACCTTAAAGTAGTAAAGTCAATATGGTCCCATCTTAATAGAAATCATTCCATTCATCCATTTTTCAACACCAACCAAACATACAACATACATATACACGAAATGCATAACATTCATTCATATATAACCATCATTCATCAAAGCATCATTCATCATTAAGCTCCTCAAAGTTTCGGCCTAAATAAAGATTCTTCCAAATGAATTCATTTCCATCATTTAACCATCAACTCATGTTAAACACATCAAATACATATCATTTACACCTTTAAACCTATTAAACACCAAAAATCAAACATCATTTTCCAACACCATCATTTCAGCCAAAGTGAAACCTTAACCGAATGGATTTGTTTCAATCTTTTAACCACAAATTTATATCATACACATCAATTAAACATCATTTAAACCAAAAGAATCATCAAAACATCACTTTGATTCAAAGTTCTTCCTATTAGGGTTTCATTTCATCTTTTTGAATTTCATCCATTCAAAATATGTTTTGAACACTAATAATCATCAAAGAATACCTTATAAACATATTTGAATTAAAAGAATCACAAAACCATTAACTTACCAAAAGTTCTTCAAAAACTTCAAAGCTTTGATTCTTAGATTTTTCTTGTTTTTCCTTGAAATCTAAGGTTATATTTGTGTTTAGGCTAATGGAATTAACAAGTTTCTATCCAAAAATGGAAGAAAAGCATAAGATATGGTGATGGAGCAAGGTAGCCGAACCATGGTGGAAGAAGAGAGAGAAAATTCTGAATAGAAAATGGCTGAGGAAGATGACAATGGTGAAGTGGTGGGAAAAATCTACCTAAATATCAAAGGCTTGATTCCATACATTAGGTTTATGATAGAAATGGTGAAATCTAGCCATCCAACCATCCATTTCTTGATCATTTCATCCAATGGTTAGAATTAATCAAGCCTAAAATAATATAATAAGGTTGCATACACCATATAATTCCATATCTCAAAGGAAAAGACCAAATTGCCCTTAGTTCAAATGAAGCACCTTAAGCACCTCAATTGAGCAGCTTGCCGGGAATTATTTTCAACCGGTTTTAATTCTCCAACAAAATTTTAAATAATTAAAATATTATCATTTTCATGTCCTAATATTATTTTCTACCTTCAAATATCATGTTTATTTCCATAAAACTCGAAGGGGTGTGAAATGACCATTTTACCCCCAGTTTACCAAAAACTGATTTTTTCCCGATTTCTTCCTAACAGCCTTTAAACCACTTTTACATGTGTGAAACTTTCTAAAACATGTATAAACATTCAATTCAAGCATAAACATGCATAAATACACATCATATAAATAAAGAAGGAACCCTTTAGGTTTGCCCTTTAAAGCTTAAGTTTAAAGCTTTAAACCGAGGTGTTACATTCTACCCCCATACAATTAAATTCGTCCTCGAATTTACTTAATGTAATAAAGTAAAATAGTGACCTGACTCATGAAACAAGGAAGGGTATCTCTGCCTCATCTCAGCTTCACTTTCCCAAGTACATTCCTCTACTATCCTATTTCTCCATAAGACTTTAACCATGGGAATGCTCTTGTTGCAAAGTTATCTAATCTGCTAATCAACTATCTCAACTTGTACTTCCTCATATGCTGACTCTTCATTTACCTCTACATCCTGTAGCTAAAGATCATGGGATGGATCCGATACATATTTCCTCAACACAGAAATATGGAAAACTAGATGCACATGCCCCATGTTTGGAGGTAGTGCCAATCTGTAGGATACATTTCCTACCCTGACTAAGACCTCAAAAAGACCTATATATCTAGGTGATAACTTTCCTTTATTTCCAAACCTCATAACTCCCTTCATTAGAGAAATTTTAAGGAATACATGATCACCTACACTAAACTGCACATCCTTTCTCTTAGGATCAGCATAACTTTTCTATCTACTAAAGGCAGTCTTGATTCTTTCCTTAATCATGGGCACTTTTTCCATTGTCTCCCTAACCAAATCAGGGCCCTCTAACTGTCTCTCTCCTTGTTCTACCCAACAGATAGGAGATCTACACTTTCTCCCATACAGTGCCTCATATGGTGCCATATCAATAGTGGAGTGGTAACTGTTATTGTATGCAAACTCTATCAATGGCAGGTAATGATCCCAGCTGCTCTTATAGTCCATCACACAGAGTCTCAACATATCTTCTAAGGTCTGAATAGTCCTTTCTATCTGACTATTTGTCTGTGAATGAAATGCAGTACTGAAATGTAGTTTAGTACCCAAAACCTCCTGGAATTTCTGCCAAAATCTAGAAGTAAACTGAGTACCCCTATCAGAGATAATCACCAATGGCACACCATGCAGTCTAACAATCTTATCAACATATAGTTGAGCATACTGAACTGTTATATAGGTGGTCTTTACTTCCAGGAAGTGAGCTGATTTAGTCAATCGATCCACTATCACCCATATAGAATCATAGCCTCTCTGTGTCTTTGGCAATCTAACCACAAAGTCAATGGTTACTTGTTCCCATTTCCATTCTAGCAATTGAATCTCCTGTAGTAAACCAGATGGCTTCTGATGTTCCACCCTTAACCTACTGACAGGCTAAACAAGTTGACATAAACTTAGCTATGTCCCCCTTCATATTAGGCCACCAATAATACTTCTTCAGATCATGATATATCTTTGTCACTCTAAGATGAATAGTGTATGGAGTATAATAGATCTCCTCCATAATCTGTCTTCTTAACCCATCACAGTCAGGTACACACAATCTGTCATTACATTTCAATACATTGTCCCTAACTGTGAATTCAGGAGCCTTACCTTCACTAACTAACTCCATAATCTTCATTAGCTGAGCATTTTTACTCTGGGAGTTCTTTATCTCATCCAGCAATAAGGGTTTAACCTGAAATTGTGCTATCAGCACCTGTTCCTGCCCCTGTAATTCAAAGTTAATCCCATTGCTACCAATCCCTTAAACTCCTGCACCAAAGGCTTTTCTATAACAGTCATATGTGCTGAACTACCCATAGATTTCTTGCTAAGTGCATCAGCTACCACATTAGCCTTCCCTGGGTGATACAAAATCTGACAATCATAATCTTTTAACAGTTCAACCCATTGCCTCTTTCTCAAATTTAGCTCTTTCTGCTGTAGTAGATACTGAAGACTCTTGTGATCTGTATATATTTCACATTTTACCCCATAAAGATAATGTCTCCAAATCTTTAGAGCAAAAATCACTGTTGCCATCTCCAAATCATGGGTAGGATAATTTGCTTCATGTTTTTTCAACTGTTGTGAAGCATAAGCAATTACCTTCCTATCCTGCATCAGCACACATCCTAGGCCAATTTTAGATGCATCACAGTATATAGCAAACGTACTAGTCTCTGTAGGTAGTGTCAACACTGGAGCAGTAGTCAAACAAGTCTTAAGAGTTTGAAAACTCTTCTCACAATTCTCACCCAATGGAACTTTTCCTGTTTTCGAGTCAATCTGGTCAATGGAGCAACTATCTTTGAAAAGTCTTTAACAAATCTCTGATAATACCCAGCTAATCCCACAAAAATCCTCACCTCTATCACTGTAGTGGGTCGTGGCCAATTAGACACTGCTTCCACTTTCTGAGGATCAACCTTGATTCCATCTTTGCTAATAACATGTCCTAGAAATGCTACCTCTGTCAACCATAAATCACATTTAGAAAATTTGGCATATAACTGATGCTCTCTCAGAATCTGCAATATGAGCCTAAGATGCTCTTTATGTTCCTCTTTACTCCTAGAATAGATAAGAATATCATCAATGAAGACAATGATAAACTTATCCAAATATGTCTTGAACACTCTTTTCATCAGGTCCATGAAAGCTGCAGGGGCATTAGTCAACCCAAATGGTAACACCAGAAATTCATAGTGTCCATATCTGGTTCTAAAAGCAGTCTTTGAAACATGTTCCTTCTTGATTTTCAACTGATGGTAGCCTGATCTCAAATCAAATTTGGAGAAATAATAGGCTCCCTATAACTAATCAAACAAATGATCTATCCTAGGCAATGGATACCTGTTCTTTATTGTCACCCTATTCAGCTGTCTATAGTCAATGCACATCCTCAGTGTCCCATCTTTCTTTTTAACAAACAATACTGGAGCTCACCAAGGTGAACTACTGGGTCTGATGAACCCCTTATCAAGCAGTTCCTGTAACTGTACTTTCAGCTCCTTTAACTCTGGTGGTTCCATTCTGTATAGAGAAATGGTTATTGGATATGTACTAGGATACACCTCAATTTCAAATTCTATCTCCCTTTCTGGTGGCAATCCAGGAAGATCTGCAGGAAAAACATCTGAAAATTCCTATACCACTGGAATATGCTCTAACTCCTTAGGTACCTTTGTAGTATCTACCACTGATGCCAAATAAGCACTGCATCCTTTCCTTAATAATCTCTGTGCCTATATAGCTGAAATAAGTCCTGACATCATCTTATTTTTCTCTCCATGAAAAAACAAACTTTTCTTGTCCATCCAGTCTAAATTCCATTTGTTTCAAAGAACAGTCAATAATGGCCCTGTATAAAGTTAACCAGTCCATACCCAAAATCACATCAAATTCTAGTACTGGTAACTCAATCAAGTTTGTAAGCAGTACCCTATCAGTTATCCTCACATAATAGTTTCTATATCTATAGCCCACAATTCCATTCTCCTCCAATGGAGTAGCTACCTCTAAGGGCATTAATAAAGGTTCTATAACTAACCCCATTTTCCTAGCAAACACACAAAATACAAAAGAGTGTGTGGCACCAGAATCAAACAATGTGTATGCCTCAATATCATGGATAGGAACCATACCTACTACTGTGTCATGTAGTCCCTGGGCCTGTTGTGGGGTCATGGCAAATACTCTCCCCTAACCACGCCCTGCTAGTGGTTGTACTACTGGCTGACTCTGTCCTGCTGGTCTACCCCTACCAGCTCCTCCTCTACCCATCTGTACAGTAGGCTGAGATGCCACTGAACTAGTCTGTTGTGGAGCTCTCATAGGACACTCCCTCAAATAATGGCCAAACTGCCCACATTTAAAACATGTCCCTGCTCTGGCCCTATATTCATCAGCATGTCTCCTCCCACAGTGCTCATATTGAGGTATCTCTAGAATCTGCTGCATTGGTCTATTAGATTCTCTAGAATATTTTGGGGTAGGTGGTCTCATCCTGCCTCCCCTAGAAGCATCCCTCCTCTGACTCTATACTGAGGGTGTCTGAAACTGCCTCTGAGTAGGCCTAGCCATACTAGTCTGGGATTATCCCTCTCTATATCTAGGGAACTCTCCCCCTCTGCTCCTCTTTCTGATGTCCTTCTCTGTCCTTTCCTCTTTATATTTAGTATCCATCTATGCAGCTGCATCAATAATCTATCCCAAAGTAGTATACTATTCAGCTAACAATATGTTATGCAGTGAAGCATGCAGACCTCTCCTAAACCGGCCAATCAGATCTACCTCTGTAGGTGCTATCTATCTAGCATATTTGCTCAATCTCCTGAACTCCCTAGCATAGTCAGTGACACTGAGATTTCCCTGTTTGAGCTATTCAAACCTCATAATGTTTCTTTCCCTGATTCCTACTGGTAAAAATTCATCCATCAGTTTCTGTTTGAACTCCTCCCAGGTAATTGGGTCATTACCATGAATATTGGCATCAATATGCTCATCAAACCACAAAGAAGCATCCCCTACAAATAACAAGCCTACCAGCTCAATAATACTGGCATTTGAACATGGGTGCTTTCTAACAACCCTATCTACCCTCTCTTTGAAGTCACTGGGGTCTGTACCATACTCCCCAGAATAGGTAGGTAGCTGTAACTTCAGAAATTCTGAGATACTAAAACCACCCTTAGGTATGATTCTGCGGTTTCTTACCCTTCTCTGTTCAACTGGCACCCTCTCTGGTGCTGGTGGTGCCTCAGGTTGTACAACAGGCTGAACAGGTGGTGGAGGTGGTTGTGGTACTGCAGCTGCTTGTGCTGCTATGTGTGCCTGCAGCATTTGCATCATTTCCTGATTCTTCCTTAACATTTCCTATCTAAAATCCTGCATTTCCTGTCTCAATGTAGTCTCACCAATACTACTCCCCTCTGTATGTTGCCTTGATCTAGGTGGATCAAGACTAATCCTCTATACCTGTATAGAAGTATTTGTGCCCACCTCAGGCTCTCCACTATCAGCCCTATGTTGTCCTTCCATATCAGGTATATTACCCCTATTCACACTCCTCGACATGTTTGCATATATTTAAATAAATAACAATTCATATAGCATAAAGGAATTTTCATACTATAGATTCACAGAATTTCAAACAACAAGGATAACATCTAACTTAGATGATACACAAACTCCTATGTTCCTTGGTATATACTCTATCACTGACATATAATATCACAGGTTTACTAAACCTTTAGCTCTGATACCAAATCTGTCACGGCCAAATTTTGAACTATGACGGTCCAAGGGTACGGGTAATACCAAGATGACCAGTACCTCGAAGAACCCATGCTTTTACTTTACCTTAACTTATACAATCATTACTTAACCTGTGATACATTTTAAGTGATAAATTTTTTTAAAACATTATAAAATTTTTACAGAAAAACTGACAAAGTTTCCTTTATAACTCTGACTTAAGCTATCCATAAGAAATAATAATAACACTCCCAATAAAACATACATCTCCTTTTAACCTCCATTGTTCAATCACAACTCAATAAGCACTTCAATAGTTACATTCATATTTCATATCATATATACATCATATAAATTTCTCATATCATATATATGTACATCATTAACATATTCATATCATATCTGATTATCAGTTGATTATATTTGACATTATACTCTTAGCCAATCTAAGCCCTATATACATTATATACCAAGGAACTTTTATACACAGGAGTGACCTCAAATACATACATCTGTAATCCAAGGCTGAAGATGATGTAGCCAATGGATGTCTGCCTCACTGAGGTCCTGAAAACATATAACCATTGAGGGGTGAATATAAGATTATACTCAGTAAGTCAATATATATATGAGTATGAAATATTATTCATGACAAGTCACATCTATCCATTAATGATCTGTAAATATGAATATTGGTGATAGCATGATGAAATACATATCATGAACCATAATGCATAACATGTCATATCATATCATGAAACTGTGTTGTTACTTCTTTTCCATCACATATCCCTCCAATCATACTATTTCCAACCAATCACACCATAGCATTGGGAATTACCCTCCCTAGCAGAGGTCATAATATATATCTGTGTACACAGCCGATGGTTTATTTCTACACCATCGAAGTAGTCCTGTTGTAACATATTATATGCGGATGTCTCATATAGCATGAATCTATCAATATAGGTCTCATATATGACTTGAATGATGATATATAACATTAATAAGCCCAAAGGAAGAGTTTGTCTCAATATCAAATTTTTGCCCGCCGAGGCCCAGTTGCGCCAGCGCAACTGACACTCCCAAATTATGGGTCCGTTTCTCATTTTCAGGCACTTTCTAGTTTGCCTTGAAATAAATGTTTCCATGGAATTTTCTTTATACAATTAATAAATGCATATATACAATAGACAAATGGTCTTGATTTGATATCAAAAGGCCTTTCAGAATGGATTTTATAGTAATTCAAAGTTTAGGTCAATTTTAGGCATTTCGGCAGTGCTATTTTAGGTCATTTTAGCAAAACTGCCCAAAAATAGATCATTAATGGTTTTCAATCAAGGATACCATTTCATATGCATAAATGCATGACTTATGAATGAATAATGTATGAATCATATATAAACACTCACCTCTAGCAAAAACTCCAAAATATTTCCCCACTGGCCTAGTTGGCCCGAGATTCGCCGTTAGCGGCTCTCGCTTGAAAACTTTCTCCTATAATAACCAAATCACTCTAGTAAGACTAAAACTCACTATACTTCATATCAAAACATATTTCATACCATATTAAATCACATTAGCACACAAACACACACATTATACATCAAAAGCCCTATTTCATACTTTTAACACTTTTCATACCTTTTATGCATCAATTGCATTTCTATCATCATATTTCATTCACATTACACATATTCATCATTAAGATGCTAAGTTATGAACTTCCAAATACTTAGCTCAATATTTCATACTAAACATACATCAAATTTCAAGCATGATTTCCAATCATTTATATCATTCAACCATTTCACATTTGAACTTATACATTTCAATCATTTATGCCATTAAACTATATTCAAACCTTACTTCTTCAATTGCATTAGCCTAACACCTTAAAGTAGTAAAGTCAATATGATTCCATCTTAATAGAAATCATTCCATTCATCCATTTTTCAACATCAACCAAACATACAACATACATACTGTCATGACCCAACCTGGGAGTCGCAACGGTCCTAGGGTACGGGTGTTGCATAGGCGACCAGTACCACGAAGAACCCAAAATAAGTATCTATATGGCATTCAACAAACATAAACAACTTAATTAACTTAAAACTGCTAAAGAAAATTCGACAGCATCTCCTCTATAATAGGGTTATGCCTAAAAATAAAACAAGCACACAACACTTCTAATATCATCCACAAACAGTTTCAAACCAATGATCCCTCTGAATCTCCAACAACATCTCAATATCAATACATATCTGAACATTCAAATACTTCCATGTATATATAATATAACATACACATCCAAAATATCATTAACAAGCAAAATTATAAAGATGCAAACTTCTACTATTAGCTACATGTCACTTCTTAGATATAGTACCATGGAATTACTATTCTATACATTATTTACATAGTATTTAGAAGTTCGATTTTTTACATGCTCACTACAATCTTACAAGGCAGAAGAAGAGTATGCCAATGGAAAGCGTGCCTCACCGAAGACTTGAAAAATTTAAACACTAAGAGAATGTGTATAAAATACTCAGTGAATCCAAATGTATAAAGATGCAGTAAATGCTCATTAACAATGTTAATGTCAATATATAGTCCAAAGAATTTAATAAAGTATAGCAAATGAATAATAAAGCAATTAACTGTAAGAATAGTAATATAACA
>CANXYC011806374.1:0-18315 GCA_948193065.1 Aleurites moluccanus
CACCTGGATGCACATTATACTTGGCATGATGTGCTTCTTTAAGAATCATATCCCTTAAACCATCAACTGCCGGAACGCACAACCTGCTACCATGTCTCAACATGCCATCAGTCATAGTAAATCCTGGAACTTTTTCTAATCTCACATTGTTCTTTATCTTCACAAACTGAGGATCTTTGTCTTGAGCTTCTCTAATATGATCAATGAGAACCGGCTTGACTTGGAAATATGCTAAAAGCACTCCTGAATCTGACAAATCTAAACTGATTCCCATATCATGTAATCTCTACACTTCCTTTACTAATGATCTTTTACTCACTTGGATATGGGCTAAGCTTCCCAAAGATTTCTTGCTCAATGCATCTACCACTACATTAGCTTTTCCTAGATTGTATAAGATTTCATAGTCATAATCTTTAAGCAATTCAACCCACCTTCTTTGCCTAAGATTAAGATCTTTTTGCTGAAATATGTATTTCAAACTCTTATGATCTGTGAAAATCTCACATTTCTCTCTCTATATATAATGTCTCCATATCTTCAGGGCAAACACAACTGCAGCCATCTCAAGATCATGTGTTGGATAATTCACCTCATGCTTCCTCAACTGTCTAGAAGCATAGTCTATCACCTTACAATGCTGCATAAGCACACAACCAAGCCCTACTCTCGATGCATCACAATACACCACATATCCTCCTTCACCAGACGACAAAGCTAAGATAGGTGTCGTGGTGTGACAAGTCTTTAACTTTTGGAAACTCTTATCACATGCATTTGTCTATAGGAATTTAACTTGCTTCTGGATAAGCTTGCTCAAACGAGCTGCAATCTTGGAGAAGTCTTGAACAAACCTCCTGTAGTAGCCTGCCAAACCTAAAAAACTTCTAACTTCTGAAACATTTGTGGGTCTAGGCCAACTAAGAATTGCCTCCACCTTTCTAGGATCAACTTCAAGCCCATCCTTGCTCACTATATGCCCTAGAAAACCCACCTTCTCAAGCCAAAATTCACACTTTGAAAGTTTAGCAAAT
Organism: Aleurites moluccanus; assembly: GCA_948193065.1. Classification (NCBI taxonomy): domain Eukaryota; kingdom Viridiplantae; phylum Streptophyta; class Magnoliopsida; order Malpighiales; family Euphorbiaceae; genus Aleurites; species Aleurites moluccanus. The sequence continues at coordinate 1,035 of CANXYC011806374.1, forward strand.
AGCTGGTGCTCTATCAAAGTTTACAACACAATCCTAAGGTGTTTTTCATATTCTTTCTTACTCCTAGAATACACAAGTTTGTCATCGATGAATACAATGACAAACTTGTCTAGAAATGGCTTGAACACCCTAATCATCAAGTCCATGAATACAGCTGGTGTATTAGTCAGTCCAAATGCCAACACTAAGAACTCATGGTGTCCATATCTGGTTGGAAAAGTCGTCTTCGATATATCCTCATTCTGAATTCTTAACTGATGATAACCCGACCTCAAGTCTATCTTGGAGAAATGACTTGCACCCTGTAACTAATCAAATAAATCATCTATTCTTGGGAAAGAATACTTATTCCTAATAGTTGCCTTATTGAGCTGCTTGTAATCTATGCATAATCTCATACAACCATCCTTCTTCTTTACAAAAAGAACAGGTCCACCCCATGGTGAACTGCTAGGCCTGATGAACCCTTTGTCATGCAAATCTTGTAATTGAGTCTTTAACTCTCTCAATTCTACTGGTGTTATACGATAGGAAGGAATAGAAATCGGATTTGTGCCAGATAGCAACTCAATACCAAATTCTATCTCTCTATCTGGTGGCAGACCAGATAACTCTTTAGGAAATACATCTAGAAACTCGTTAACAACAGGAATCTGCTCCATATCTTTTACTTCCTTTTGAGTATCTCGGACATAAGCCAAATATCCTTGGCATCCTTTCTTCATCAATCTCTTCGCCCCTAGGGCTAATATCATATTATATGGTGCTTCGCTCCTCTTCCCTTGAAATTCAAAGTCCTCACCTGAAGCTGACTTGAAAACTATCTTCTTCCCATTACAATCTATGGTATCATAGTGCTTGGACAATCAGTCCATACCCAAAATCACATCAAATTCCAATACAGACAATTCAATCAAATCTACATTCAAGTTCTTGCCACCTATACTAACCACACATGAGAGATAAAAGTTTTGAACTTCAATCTCTTCCTCCAAAGGAGTAGAAACAATCAGCACAGTGTCAAGCAACTCACAGGGCACATGCAATTTCTTAGCAAAACATGATGACATAAAGAAATGCATAGCTCCTGAATCAAACAACACTCTAGCATTCAAAGCTTGGATCAGAAGAATACCTGTAACAACCATGTTAGATGCTTGGGCCTCATGCTGTGCTAAAGCAAAAACTCTGCCTCTGCCTCTACCCATGGGAATTGATCCTGAAGTCTGAGCCACATGCTGACCTGACTCTCCGCCAGTCTCTAAAGTCCTGCCCAAAATGCCTCGGCCTGCACCTGGCTGCTGACTAACACTCCTCTCCCTATTCATCTGAATTTTGATATGAAAAGCCTGAGGTCTACCTCCAAAGGATAATTGTGGACAATTCTTGAGCAAATAACCTTGTTGTCCACACCTAAAACATGCTCCTAATGCATAATGACAAGGGCCATTATAAAATTTATCACATGTAGAACACAAAGGTCTAGGAGTCATGGATGGTGCAAAGCTAGCTGAACCATGGCTCATCTGAGAAGTGGGTCCAGGGGTAGTCCGACTCTGCTGTAGTCTCTTTGAAGATCCTCTATACCCACTCCTAGAAGCTGAATGATGAGTCACTCCTATACTTTTCATTCCACTTTCTTATTTAGAAGAATTGCTTGCTTTAAATTTCTTCTTCTTAACTCTTTCGGATCTAGCTTCCGTCTCTCTATTCTCAATTATCCTAGCCTTATCCACCAGCTTAGAGTAAGAGTCACACTCAAGAACAACTAGGAGTTTAAATAGTGGAGCCACTAATTCTCTGCGAAATCTCTAGATCCGTGCTAATTCTGTAGGCACCAAAGCTGGAGCAAATTTGCTTAACTGACTGAACTTCCTGGTGTACTTTGAAACACTCATACCAGGTGTCTGAACCAATCATTCAAACTCTATAGATTTAGCTTCTCTCACGCTCTCTGGAAGAAATTCATTCAACACCAGTTCCTTGAATCTCTCCCAAGAAATATCTTCATTTTCCCAAAGCATACCAAAAATACTTCTCTTGAACCAATCCTTGGCCTCAGCTTTCATCAAATAGCCCATAAACTCTATAGTTCTTCTATCAGAAATCCACAGAATCTATACCTTCTCTTCGATTTCTTCTAGGAAATCTGTAGGATCCACCTCACCTTTATACTATGAGGGCTTAAGCTTAAGAAATCTCTCGAATGATTCCTCTTCCACTTGACATATAGCGGGTGGTGGAACTGCTAGAGGAACAGGAATCTCTAGAGCCTGTACTGGAGGTACCTATTGTTGTCTTTTCTGAGTAATGAACTCAACTATCATTGTATAGTTCCTGTGCAGCTATTCCAATTGTTGATCCATATTAGCCACATCTACTGGTGGCACGGGAGGAACCTCATCTCCTCCATTTTTACTCGCAGAACCTTCTTTAGAAGGCAAATCTCACCTAGGACGACCTCGACCTTGTCCTCCACCACGACAAGGAGGCATATCGATAATGATAAGAAGAACAAACAAGATCAGACACACTACGCACGCTTAACATGGATATATATACCAAAGGAAGACAAAACACGGATGAGACATGAATCCTATGCTCCGTAATTATCTTAATCAACACTTATACTAGGGCTCATGCACATCTATCTATCTTCTATCTTAAGGATTATAAACCTATTGCTCTGATGCTACCTCTGTCACACCCCAACTCCAGTGGTGCAACGATCCTAGGGCAAGGGTAGGCTTAAGGCCACCATAAACTCGTAGAATACTCATATCCTGGATCTCATACATAATATATATCCACACCATATATAGTTATCATTATAAATATTCATTTCTATGATTCATGCAGTAACCATTTGTACACTTACATTCATCATCATATGATTTCCTCTTATTCCTTACCGATCAAAAGATACATCCCACATCAATAAGGAATAAGGGTAGCCCAATTGTAACAATTCAGACATCAAAATAATATCACCCTCAACATCTAACTACGGAGCTCTAGAGTATACTCCTCATACATACAATATCATAATACAAACTAATGTGTATATATATATATATATATATATATCAAAAGAATTACATAGAGTCTTCTTGGAGGAATGAATCAAGAAGCTCTATCTTCTATATTAGTTCCTCTTCGAGCTACACTATCACCTAAAATCCACAGAAGAGGAATGAGCCTTCAACTCAGTAAGATATAAATATGCAAAGTAAAGGTCAAGCCAAAGGATCAAGGATAAGGAAATATCATAAGGTTATGCTTACAAGAACATAATTGCTCACAATCGAATAGCACTGTCAAATCATATGATAGAATTGCAGAGTGCATCAGTAGCCTTGCTACATTACCACAACAGAATGCATCAGTAGCCTTGCTACCTTATCGCAAAATATATGCTTGGCCAAACATATGCCTAGAGCTCATGGTCCCCTCTAGGTGGAACACTGATAAAAACTCTATCAACTAGGGTCCCAAAGTACACAATGGAACAAATAATTTACTCTCATTGGGAAGAGCCTTTTATACATATACATATCATGGGTAATATAGCTTGAATTTCATAAGAATCATATTGGTCATAAGACTATCAACATATAACATTAATTCATTCAAGTTACCAAATAGGTTTCATATGAACTTGGTCCAAGGAAGGATGACTAAGTCATTTACAATATATAAAGTAATTACATGGAACAAATTAGCATTTGTTTGAGAACATCATGGGAATTTCATTTAATAGGTGCATAATAAAGTATTTCAAAATATGAGATTCATATAAATGAATATTAGGAGGGATTGAACATTCAATTTCAAAGAAACAATATGCATATGCAATGTATATACTTACCTCACAGAAATTTATCCTTGTATTTCTCTCAATTACTGGTACATTCAATAAATCTCCTCTATTTCTTTGAGTTCTCTTCTCCTATGACATTTCACCAAAATACTCAAAATTAGGATTTTCCTCAATTAATGATACATAAGATGGTTCCTTATAATTTTAATCATCTTATAGTCTCCATTATTGTTTCCTTACATCAATTTAATTCATCTCTTAAAGAAAATCTGAAATTTAAGAACGTACTTACTATTCACGTCACTATTCATCAAATTTTATGAATTCTGGTATCTTCCATATTAATCAAAATTAATAGTCTTAAATACTTATAATAGATTCTATATACTCATTAATAACTATTCTATTTATATAAAAAAAAAAATTCTTAATCTAAAGAGAAAAATGAAGTTTGGAGAAAATCACCTTATTTTTCCAAAACTGAGTTCTTGAAGAATCTGACTTGAAAATAATGATCAAAGCCTTTGAATGCGCTAATAATGATCTAATGCATTAATTCTGAGTATTAATGCATTATAAAATAAATGGAACAGATTGGAGAGAGAGATAGGAGAAGAAATGAAGAAGAACGAAGGAAAAGAGAAGAAAAAGTTATCGTGAAAAATAGCTACTGCTTCTCCTTTTAAATAGGCTAATAACTCACTAATCCCACTTCGCCAAACTCACTTTGCCAATGCCACTTCAGCAATCCCACTTCGCCAATTTTGTACTTCACCAATGCCACTTCGGCAATCGTACTTCGCCAATACCACTTCGGCAATCCCACTTTGCCAATTCTCTACTTCGCCAATGCCACTTCGGCAATCCCACTTCACCAATTCTCTACTTCGCCAATCCCACTTCGCCAATGCCACTTCGGTAATCCCACTTCGCCAATTCTCTACTTCGCCAATGTCACTTCGGCAATCCCACTTCTCCAATTCTCTACTTCGCCAATGCCACTTTGGCAATTCCACCTCGCCAATCCCACTTCACAGAATTCCACTTCGCAGAATTCCACCTCTCCAATTCCACCTCGCCAAATGCCACTTCACTAAATGTCATCTCGGCAAATGCCTCTTCGGCAAATGAGGAGCCAAATCACACTACCTGATCTGCTGAGCTGGAAAAACCTTCCTCGCCAACTCACTCTAAACTAGATCGCAAAAGAGCTACAATCTCCAATCTCCTTGAAGTCCTACAACTATCTATTTATTACATACAAAAACATTTTCTTTCATACTTATACTTGACTCATTCAGCTTCTAACTTTCTCAAAACAACCAAACAGACTCAGGCTTACTGTAGGAATAGCGAACTAAACATGTTCTGGTTGAGGAAGCATACCTTTTCACACACACAAATTTCACAAAACTGCCATACAGGCTTAAAATTAAATATATAAATATGCAACTTTTATATTTTATACTTATCCAATTACTCCTGCAAGATCATGACATTGACTCATAAGATTCTTCCCAAACACTAATTCTGAGATTTTTAAAATACCAATCTGCTCAAAACAAACAATCGTAAATAAATAAAAAAAAAAGTTAACAGGTATTACAGGAACCATGAGTGCTAAGGCATTGGATCAAGGAAAAAGGAAATGGAAAATGTAAATGTTAAAGGTTAAGGTGAGTTATGTATACATCATTATGCTTATCCATAACTTGAATTATTGAATTCAAATTGAGTATTTTTCCTTCTAAACCGAATACTTCATTGTTATTGCCATTGATCATCTTTTGATTAACCAAACTTAACTTGATCTATTACCATTGAATTGTAATTGAAATTGATATATTTATTGTATTGCTCACTTTGAGAACCTGAATTGCGACATTTAGTTCGATTGATTTTGTATAATGAAACTCTAAATGTTATGCACACCAAATGTTCAACTATATTCCACATTGATTATTATTGATTATCTACCTTTGTACCAAGAATGGAACTAGTTACATGTTACTGAAAAGTATTGACCTTGAATGTTAAATGAGATATGTTTATCAATTGAATGCCATTACACCGTAATGTTTCCAATGTTTACATAATATTGTTAATGACATCATTTGGCCTAAATGTATAGAATTGATGGAGCTACCTTACCGACTGGGTAGTAGGTAAGTACTGTCGACATTGTGCACAATGATTCTTTTACAGTGTTTATCCTAGCTAGGAAAGGACTTGTCCTAGTTATGAGGTCTAGCCTGCCTTACGTTATTTTATATGCAAATGTTAAAGTTAAATGTGATGCGTGTTCAAGACCCAATATCTGTCTTTTCTACATATTTCTATATGTGAATGTAAATGTGATGCTTATGACACCCTTATCTCATATTGCTTACTTTTGATATTCATTTCCTTACTCAATGTTATTTATCATTGTTATCACTGTTATTTGTTCCATACACCCAAGGGCATTTATTGTGCAAATCACTAGCCTTTGATATGAAAATTTGATATATTCGCATTTACTTATCATATTCGTTGTTATTTAACTTTTATTGACTTATCTTACATTTATTTACCGGACTCTTAGGTTTAATGATATATACTTAACTCACTGAGTATGTTTATACTCATTATGTGGTTGTTTATTATTTTTCAGGAAAAATGAAATAGAAATTGTTCTCAAGTCACTTTCTCCTTCGCACTTGGGCAAATGGGGACTCCAATATAATTAGTGTTTATGAAGTCATATGTGTAAACTCTTAGAGCTTCATGGGGTACAACTCGGGTATAGAAAGTTATGTTTATCTTATGTTTGTGTGGTATCTAACAAGTGTGTGTATATATTATATGATAACTGGCATATGAGATATCACTGAAAATTTAATTAGTGACCTAATGCACTATGAAATATATGTGATAATTGGTAATGAAAATGATAACAATAATGATAGGGTTAAATGTGAATAAGCTAGTAAGGTATGGCATAAAAGAAAATATAGAAGTGCTATATATGCCTACATGAACTGTGGAGTTGAAGATATAATGGTGGTACATATTAAGAGTCTATTTTCTATGTAGGTTAAAAATTTTGAGAAATTATTGAAATATGAATTTGGTATATTCATGTTAGGAATTAGATTAAAACTACAGAGGAGACTCTGTCAAAATTTCTGTAAGGCTAATAATTGTTAAATAGAGTTTGAATATTACTGAATGAATTTAAGTATGAATGACTCATGATTGACATGTTTAAGGATTTTAGGGATATCTGGTGACCTTAGTTTTATCAGTGCCTTAGGACCGTCATGCCTCCAATTCCGGGTTGTAACATTATCCAATTAAATAATTAATTATTTATAATAGTCCAGTAAATATTCTAAATTAATTTCAATATTTTTTCTTTAAGTATCAAGACTCCAAAATTATAATTTTGACATAATGACACTTAAATTTATTACTTAATGATCATTTCATTAAATAATTTATTCAACCATTTAATTTAATTATTTCAATCTTCAAAAATAATTTTTATAATAATCTGATAAATTATTCTGACTAATTTAAATAATTACTTCGTAACAACTTTCAATATCAATACCTAATTAATTCAGTAAAAATAATTATTCTACAACTAATTATCAATTTCAATCTCTAATAAAATAAATCATCAATTGGCAATATATCAAAATTATTATTTCAACAATTACTCACCTTAAAAATATTTTAATTATCACTATACTTTTAATATCGTCAAGAGAAATTTTTCATAAGATTCTAATAATTTTTATTTCAATTTAAATGAATTTATTTACATAATTTAACTATTGTCTCAATTTAATTTTTATCACTAAAACTTCAAAATATTATTCAAATTATTTAAATACAGTTATTAATTATTCACTGTCTAAATATTTTAATACTAGTATCAACATTTAATATTTTCCATAATTTTATCTCCAAACACACTTTAAATAATTTATAATAAATTTTAGAATAATTTAAAACCCACTTACTAGCAATTGTCAAAAAAATACATACGTATCCCATTTTTTGGTCTCAACTCCAGTCACCGATTAAGGCAAATTGAATACCATCAGAAAGCTAGCATTGAGGGGAGTCCTTTGAAGTAAGAATCTCCAAAAAAGGAGCCTTGTGCCGGCCGGAATAAGCTTGGAGAGTTCATTGCCGGTGGCACCTTCGGATGGTGCATGGGCCACCGTCCGGTGGCCATTGGCGGTGAACTTCCAACAGTAGACTTGTTGGTCCCTTCTCAACACTTCCCTTTGGTGTGTGTTACTCCTCGGTGGTCGGACGGTGGACTTCTGGTCGACAACCCTTTCATTCTTTCTCTCTCTTACATCGGCTGTCCCATCCCCCTCTCTTTCCATCTTTCCCTCGCTCCTCTTTCCCTTTCTAATAATAATAATAATAATAATAATAATAATATATTTAAAAATCTAAAGAATATACTTAGAATATTCTTCCTAAAATTTAAAAATAATAATAATAATAATAAAATATATAATTTAATATAAAATATTATTATAATATCCTAGAAGACTGTAGGGACCCAAGTGGACCATAATAGTAAATATTAAGTTAATTAAAGAATAAATATGTCAAAATAGTTTAAAAAAGTATAAAAAAATAATATTCAATGAGAATTTTTATTGAAAAATTTTAAGAGTGAAGATAAGTAGTTGTCACATCCCCCTCTTCAGGGAATGTGACTGTCCTAGGGTATAGGTTAGCGTAAGGCCCCCTAAACTCATAGAACCCAAAGCATATATTTTTACAGAAATTTTCCCATAACTTCCCCGAATATTCATACTTAAACCCGAGACTTATATCCATCTCTTCTATTATATCAATTACACAACCTGCAGAAGAAATGACTATTCTATTCGTCCATCCTTATTCCTCGAATCCACCTGTCACACCCCAACACCACTGGTGTGACTATCCTAAGGCAAGGGTAGTCATAAGGCCACCATAAATCCGTAGAACCCTTAACTAAACTTGTCTCATACATAATAGCATACATTTTCAATGCAAAACATCATATCTTATAAATTATCATTTCATATCATAACATCTTCGTTTGTTCCCTACCGATCAAAAGACAGTTCTCACATTAACATGGAACAAAGGAGAATCTACAAATACCATCCATGGCAACAAAATCAACCATTCGTATCTATCTACAGAGCTCTAAAAGAGTACTCTTCAATAGACATAATTTATATATACATAACAAAACAATATTTAGCATAATTACATCCGAGCTTCCTGTGAAGAAGAAATCAAGAAGCTCTATCCTCTGGATTAGCTCTCTCTCGAGCTACACTAGCATCTGAAATCCACAGAAGAGGGATTAGCCTTCAACTCAATAAGATATGAACTACATAATGCATTAGGTAAATCAAGAATCTAAGTATCAAATCATGAACATATACATATACTTGGACATGAAAGAATTATAAGCTTATACTTGAAGAAGAATATGAGTGCTTACAACAAATAACACTATCAAATCATATCATAAATCAAATCATGGTTCTCATTTAGAACATAAGAATGCCTACAAAGGATGGCATTATCAAATCACATATAAGATAGAACTGATATCATATCATAACGTATCAGTAGCCTTGCTACCTTAACGTGCATATATGCTTGTGTGGGCATATGACTAGAGCTCATGGCCCCCTCTAGGTGGAATACTGATAAAAAAAAACCTATTAGCTGGGCTCCCATTATGCACATGGACCAATGAATTTACTCTCATTGGGAAAAGCATTTTATACTTATGTATATCATAGGTCATCATAATAAGATGTTCTCAAAAATTCATATTTGGTCACGAGACCATTTATCATGCATATCAAAGGCTTGTTCATGACCTTAGTTCAAGAAGATAACCAAGTCATTTTATACATTAAGTGTTTACATAAAGGAGATAATCCAATAAAACATTCATATCATAAAGAATATATACATGAATATTTAATAATTTATCTCATAAGGAGAATTATTCATTTATGTAATTCATAACTTACTTCTCAACAATTCTTTACACTACATAGATCAACACTTGCTTAGATGAAAATCCTCATCAATTCCTTGAATTGTCCAAACATAATCAAAATCTCCAGATTCTATAAATTAGGGTTTCCTTAATAATGACAAATAATATAGTTCCTTATAATTTCTACCATCTTATAGTCTTTATTATTGTTTCCTAACATCAATTTAATTCATCTCTTAAAGAAAATTTAAAATTATGAACATAGTCACTATTTATGTCACTATTCATCAAAACTCATAAATTCTAGTACCTACCATACTAATCATAATTAATAGCCTTAAATACTCATAACAGGTTCTATATAACTCATAATAATTATTCTAACTACCAAAAATATTAATCTAAAAAGAGAAAAAAAGTTTGGAGAAAATCACCTTATTTTCCCAAAACTGAGCTCTTGAAGGATCTGGGCTTGAAATGATGATTAAGCTTTTGAATGAGTTAATTTAGTGATTTAATACACTAATTCTGAGTATTAATGCATTAGAAAATAAATGGAACAAATTGGAGAGAAATAGGAGAAGAAATGAAGAAGAAAGAAGAAAAGAGAAGAAATTTTAGTGAAAAGGATGGCTACTGCTTCTCCATTAAATAAGCTACTACCTCGCTAATTTTCCCTCTTCGTCACTTTCCAGTTCGCAAATCCCACTTCGCCAATTCTCCACTTCGACAATTTCCACTTTGCCAAATGCCACCTCGGCAAATGCATTAGCTTCTAACCACCTCAAAATCGAGGAGCCATCTCGCACTACCTATATCTGCCGAGCTGAAAAACCTTCTTTGCCAACTCACTCTAAACCAGCTCGCAAATGAGCTACAATCTCCAATCTCCTTGAAGTCCTACCACTATCTATATAACACAAAGAAACATTTTCTTTCATACTTATACTTGACTTGCTTAGCCTCTAACATTCTAAAAACAAACAAACAGACTCAGACTTACTACAGAAATAGCGAACTGAACATGTTCTGATCGAGGAAGCATACCTCCTCACACACACAAAATTAACAAAACTGCCATACAGACTTCAAATAAAATATATAAATCTGCACTTTTACAATTTACACTTATCTAATTACTCCTGTAAGATAATGACACTGACTCACAAGATTCCTTCCAAACATGGATTTTGAGATTTAAAAATACTAATATGCTCAAAACAAATAATCATAGAAAAAAAAATTAACAGGTATTACATTCTTTCCCCCTTAAATAAATTCATCCTCGAATTTAAAGAATTCACTTTAAACTTGAAATAGGTGGGGATATCTAGCTTGCTCACTTTCCCAAGTGTACTCTTCCATCACTTGATTCTTCCATAAGACCTTAACCATTCCTATCTCTTTGTTCCTTAACTTTTTGACCAATTTATCAACAATTGCTACAGGAAACTCTTCATAAGTCAAGTCTTGCTAAAGGTCTACTGCTTGAGCTTGCAATATATGAGAAGAATCTGCCACATACTTTTGAAGTATTGACACATGGAAAACTGGATGCACACTATCCAAATTCGGTAGTAAGGCTAGTTTATATGAAACCTTTCTAACCTTATCCAAAATCTCAAATGGTTCGATGTACCTTGGAGATAACTTGCCTTTCTTGCCAAACCTTGAGACTCCTTTCATAGGTGAGACCTTTGAGAATAGTAAGTCTCCAACTACAAACTGAAGGTCTTTCCTCCTCGGGTCTGCATAACTCTTTTATCGACTGAAGGTTGTCTTCAATCTTTCCCTTATGAGTCAAACTTTCTCCACTGTATACTGAATCAATTCAAGCCATTCAATATGCTTCTCTCCCACTTCATCCCAATATAAAGGAGACCTACACCTTCTACCATATAAAGCTTCATAGGGAGACATATGAATAGTCGAGTGATAACTATTGTTGTAGGCAAACTCTATCAATGGCAAGTGCTTATCCCAATTTCCTCTAAAATCCAAAATGCACATCCTTAGCATATCTTCTAGAGTTTGGGTAGTTCTCTCGGACTGCCCATCTGTCTGCGGATAAAAAGCTGTACTGAAATCGAGTCGAGTGCCCAAAGACTCTTGCAATTTCTGCCAAAACGTTGAAGTGAACTGGGTACCTCTATCGGATATGATGGAAACTGGTATTCCATGAAGTCTCACTACCTCATTAATATATATTTGTGCATATTAAGAAACTGTGTAGGTTGTCTTAACTGGCAGAAAGTGAGCTGACTTGGTCAATCTATCAACAACTACCCATATTGAGTCATGCCCACTTGAAATCCTTGGCAACCCTACAACAAAGTCTATGGTTATTCTCTCCCATTTCCATTCTGGCAAAGGTAACTATTGAAGTAGTCCCGAAGGTTTCTGATGCTCAAACTTTACTTGTTGACAAGTCAAACACCTTGCCACAAACTCAGACACATCCTTTTTCATTCCACTCCACCAATAGGAATTCTTAATGTCATGGTACATCTTCGTTGCACTTGGATGCACATTATACTTAGCATGATGTGCTTCCTTAAGAATCATATCCCTCAAACCGTCAACTACTGGAACACACAACTTGTCATCGAGCCTTAAAATGCCATCAGTTACAACAAATCCTGGAGCCTTCTCTGATCCTACATTGTTCTTTAGCTTTACCAACTAAGGATCTTTGTCTTGAGCTTCTCTAATCTGATCAATGAGGACTGACTTGACTTGGAAATATGCTAAAAGCACTCCTGAATCTGACAAATCCAAACTGATTCTCATATCACGCAATTTCTGCATTTCCATTACTAATGATCTTCTACTCACTTGGATATGGGCTAAGCTTCCCAAAGACTTCCTGCTCAATGCATCTGCCACTACATTAGCCTTTCTTGGATGATATAATATTTTACAGTCATAATCCTTAAGCAGTTCAACCCATCTTCTTTGCCTAAGGTTAAGATCTTTATACTGAAATATATATTTCAAACTCTTGTGATCTGTGAAGATCTCACACTTCTCTCCATACATATAATGTCTCCATATCTTCAAGGCAAACACAACTGTAGCCATCTCAAGATCATGTGTTGAATAATTCACCTCATGCTTCCTCAACTGCCTAGAAGTATAGGCTATCACCTTTCCATGCTGCATAATCACACATCCAAGCTCTACTCTTGATGCATCACAATACACCGCATAAGCTCCTTCACCAGATGACAAAGCTAAAATAGGTGTCATGGTGAGACATGTCTTTAACTTTTCGAAACTCTTATCATGTGCATCTGTCCATAAGAATTTCACTTTCTTCTGGGTAAGCTTACTCAAAGGAGCTGCAATCTTGGAGAAGTCTTGAACAAACCTTCCGTAGTAGCCTGCCAAACCCAAGAAACTTCTAACTTCTGAAATATTTGTGGGTCTAAGCCAATTAAGAATTGCATCCACTTTTGTAGGATCAACTTCAAGCCCATCCTTGCTCACTATGTGCCCTAGAAAACCCACACTCTCAAGCCAAAACTCACACTTTGAAAGTTTAGCAAACAACTGATGCACTCTTAAAGTCTGCAACACAATCCTAAGATGCTCTCTATGCTCTTATTCACTCTTAGAATACATAAGAATGTCATCAATAAACACAATGACAAACTTGTCTAAAAATAGTTTGAAGACTCGGTTCATCAAGTCCATAAATGCAGCTAGTGCATTTGTTAATCCAAATGGCAATACTAGAAACTCATAGTGACCATATCTTGTTCGGAAAGCTATCTTTAATACATCCTCATTCCAAATCTTCAATTGATGGTAACCTGATCTCAAGTCTATCTTGGAGAAATGAGTTGCACCATGCAACTGATCAAATAAATCATCTATTCTTGGCAAAGGATACTTATTCCTAGTAGTTGCTTTATTGAGCTGCTTGTAATCTATGTATAATCTCATAGAACCATCCTTCTTCTTCACAAAGAGTACTGGTGCACCCCATGGTGAACTGTTAGGTCTGATAAATCCCTTGTCAAGCAAATCTTGTAATTGAGTCTTTAACTTTCTCAATTCTACTCGTGTCATACGATATAGAGGAATAGAAATCGGATTAGTTGGATAGCAACTCAATACCAAATTTTATCTCTCTATCAGGTGGCAAACCATGTAACTCTTTAGGAAATACATTCGAAAACTCTCTAACAATAGGAATCTGCTCCAAATCTTTTACTTCATTTTGAGTATCTCGGACATAAGCCAAATATCCTTGGCACCCTTTCTTCATCAATCTCTTCGCCCCTAAGGCTGATATTATATTATATAGCGCTTCACTCCGTTCCCCTTGGAACTCAAACTCCTCACCTGAAGGTGGCTTGAAGACTAACTTCTTCCCATTGCAATCTATGGCTGCATAATACTTAGACAACCAATCCATACCCAAAATCACATCAAATTCTAACACAGTCCACATAATCAAATCTACATCTAAATTTTTACCATTTATGCTAACAACACAAGATGGATAAAAATTATGAACTTCAATCTCTTCCTCTAAAGGAGTCGATACTACCAAAGCATTCATAAGCAATTCACATGGCACATTTAATTTCTTAGCAAAACATGAAGAAATAAACAAATGTGTAGCTCCTGAATCAAACAACACTCTAGCGTTCAAAGCCTGAATAGGAAGAATACCTGTGACCACAATGTTAAAAGTTTAGGCCTCTTACTGAGTAAGAGCAAACACTCTTCCTCTACCTCTTCCCATAGGTACCTGGCCGGTAGCTTGTCCAAAAATTTGTCCTGAACCTCTACCTGCCTCTGGAGTCTTACCCATAATATCACGGCCAACGCCGGACTGCTGACCCACACTCCTCTCCCTAACCATCTGAACTGTAGTCTGAGAAGACTAGGCTCCAAAAGAAGGCTGTGGACAATCCTTAAGCAAATGACCATGCTGTCCACACCCATAACATGCACCTTACCCGAAGAAACAAGGTCCTCTATGAAGCTTACTACACGTAAGACAAGAAGGATTATAAGTCATAGGTGGTGCTGAACTGACTGTACCATAGCTCATCTGAGAAGTAAATCTAGAAGGATTCGGTCTCTACTGGAATCTCCTTGATAGTCTTCTATATCCGCTCTGAGAAGCTGATTGGTGCGAGATATTCATACTCTTTACCCCACTATCCTGCCTAGAGGAACTTCCAATCTTAGCTTTCTTCTTCTTTTCCCTTTATGATCTAACCTTCATCTCTCTATTCTCTATTACTCTAGCCTTATCCATAAGCTTAGAGTAAGATTCAAACTCAAGAGTAGCCAAAAATTTAAACAATGGAGCTATAAGTCCTCTACGGAAACTCTAAATTTGAGCTGCTTCTGTAGGCACAAGAGTTAGAGTAAACTTACTCAATTGACTGAATTTCTTTGCATATTCTGTAATAGTCATACCAGGAGTCTGAACCAACCTCTCAAACTCAATGGACTTAGCATCACTCACACTTTCTGGAAGAAACTCATTAAGAACCAACTCTTTGAACCTCTCCCAAGTCAACTCCTCATGACCCTGAAGCATACCTTGAATACTCCGTCTAAACCAATCTTTAGCTTCGACCTTCATCAAATATCCAACAAACTCAACTGCTCTTTTGTCGAGGATCCTCAAAATCTGAACTTTCTCCTCTATCTCCTTAAGAAAATCTGTAGGATCGACCTCACCTTTGTACTCTGAAGGCTTGAGCTTCAAAAATTTCTCAAATGAAACTTCCTCAACCTGAGGTACCACTACTGGTGGGAGAATTACATGAGGAACTGGAACATCTAGTACTACATGCACTGAAGGAGCCTGCTGCTGCCTCTGCTGTGTAATAAACTCAGCTATCATCTCATAGCTCCTCTGTAACTGATCTAACCGTTGGGCCATATAAACCACATCTACTTATGGCTCTGGAGGAATGTCATCACCTCCCACTCTACCCACTGACCCTTCTTTAGAAGGTAATTCTCTTCTAGGATGGCCTCTACCACGTCCTCTTCCTCGCCTCGGAGGCATCTCAATACTAATAAGATAAATAAAACAAACTCAGACTCAAAACATAAGATTAACGTAGATCTATACTAAAGGAACACACAACATTGACATGACATGAATCCTATGCTCCGTAGTCATCTTAATCAAGCACTTATACTAGGGAACTTGCACGTCTATCTATCAATCTTATAATTATAAAAGCTCTGATACCACCTCTGTCACGCCCCAACACCACCGATGCAACGGTCCTAGGGCAAGGGTAGGCATAAGGCCACCATAAATCCGTAGAACCCTTAACTAAACCTGTTTCATACATAATAGCATACATTTTCAATGCAAAACATCATATCTTATAAATTATCATTTTATATCATAACATCTCCGCTTGTTCCCTACCGATCAAAAGACAGTTCTCACATCAATATAGAACAAAGGAGAATCTATAAATGCTATCCATGGCAACAAAATCAACCATTCGTATCTATCTACAGAGCTCTAAGAGAGTACTCTTCAATAGACATAATTTATATATACATAACAAAATAATATTTATCATAATTATATCCAAGCTTCTTGGGAAGAAGAAATCAAGAAGCTCTATCCTCTGGATTAGCTCTCTCTCGAGCTACACTAGCACCTGAAATCTACAGAAGAGGGATGAGCCTTCAACTCAATAAGATATGAACTACATAATGCGTTAGGTAAATCAAGAATCTAAGTATCAAATCATGAACATATACATATACATATACTTGGACATGAAAGAATCATAAGCTTATACTTGAAGAAGAATATGAGTGCTTACAACAAATAGCACCATCAAATCATATCATAAATCAAATCATGGTTCTCATTTAGGACATAAGAATGCCTGCAAAGGATGGCATTATCAAATCACATATAAGATAGAACTGATATCATATCATAACGTATCAATAGCCTTGCTACCTTAACGTGCACATATACTTGTGTGGGCATATGCCTAGAGCTCATGGGCCCCTCTAGGTGGAATACTGATAAAAAAAAACCTATGAGCTGGGCTCCCATTATGCACATGGACCAATGAATTTACTCTCATTGGGAAAAGCGTTCTATACTTATGTATATCATAGGTCATCATAATAAGATGTTCTGAAAAATTCAGATTTGGTCAAGAGACCATTTATCATGCATATCAAAGGCTTGTTCATGATCTTGGTTCAAGAAGATAACCAAGTCATTTTATACATTAAGTGTTTACATGTCACACCCCAACTCAAATGGTGCGACGGTTCTAGGGCAAGGGTAGGCTTAAGGCCACCATAAACCCGTAGAACACTCATATCCTGGATCTCATACACAATACATATCCACAACATATATGGTTATCATTATAATTGTTCATTTCTATGATTCATGAAATCACCATTCATAC
>CANXYC011806399.1:0-28359 GCA_948193065.1 Aleurites moluccanus
ATCAGCTAGGCTCCTATTGTGCACATGAACTATTGAATTTACTCTCATTGGGAAAAGCGTTCTATTCATATGTATCTCAAGGGATCATCTATAAAAAAAATAATGAAATTTCAATGAATTTGAACTTGGTCAAGAGACCATTTAGTATTTATATCGAAGGCTCATTCATGATCTTGTACCAAGGAAATAACCAAGTCATTATCATATATTAAATGATTTCATAAGTAGGTCATCAAAATAATAATGACATATCACAAGGAACATATGTATATAATTATTTGACAATTCATCTAGAAAAGAGAAATATACATTTATGTAATTCATAACTTACCTCTCAGCAAATCTCTCCACTATACCGATCAACAATTGATTAATTAACTAGCCTCATCACATCCTCGAACTATCCAAACCTAAACAAATACCCAAATTTTATAAATTAGGGTTTCCTCAATTAATAATTTATAATATGGTTCCTTAAAATTTTAACCATCTTATAGTCTCTATTATTGATCCCTAACGTCAATTTAATTTACCTTTTAAAGAAAATTTAAAATTATGAATGTAGTCACTATTCACATCACTATTCATCAAACTCATAAATTTCTCATATCTTCTATATTAACCATAATTAATAGCCTTAAATGCTCTTAACTGGTTCTATATAGCTCAAATAATTATTTTAACTACCAAAATCTTATTCTAAAAGAAAATGAAGTTTGGAGAAAATTACCTTATTTTTTCAAAATGAGTCATTAAAGAATCTTGACTTTGATATGATGAGTGAAGTCTTTTTAAATGAGAGAATATAATGATTTAATGCATTAATCCTGAGTATTAACACACTAGAAAACAAATGGAGCAGATAGGAGAGAGATGGGAGAAGAAATTAAGAATAATTAAGGAAAGAGAAAAATTTATCATGAAAGGGATGGCTATTGCTTCTCCATTAAATAAGCCACTGCCTCGCTAATTCCCCGATTCGCCACTTTCCACTTTGTCAAACCCACTTCGCCAAATGCTACCTCAGCAATTCCACTTCGCAAATTGCTACCTCGACAGTCCCACTTCGCCAATTCTCCACTTCGCCAATTGCCACCTCGACAATCCCACTTTGCTGATTCTCCACTTCGCCAATTGCCACCTTGGCAATCCCACTTCGTCAATTCTTCACTTTGCCAATTGCCACCTCTGTAATCCCACTTCGTCAATTCTCTACTTTGCCAATTGCCACCTCGGCAATCCCACTTTGTTGAATTTCCACTTCGCCAATTGCCATCTTGGCAATTCCACTTCGCCAATTGCCACCTCACACTACCTGCTCGCAAATGAGTTACAGACATCAAAACTCCTCAATTCTATAACTATCTATATAATAGGTAAAGAAATATTTTTCCTGCTTATACTTGACTTCGCTCAGCCACTAACATTCCCAAAACAAACAATAACATACTCATACTAACTGCAAGAGATAACGAACTGCACATGCTTTGATCGAGAAAGCATAACCTTCACATACACAAAATTTAGAAAACTACCATACAAACTTAAAGATAAGAAAATATAAATCTAAAATTTTTATATTTCACACTTATCTAAATATTCCAGTGAAATCATAACACTGACTCACAAAATCTTAGCCAAACACACATTCTAATATTCTCGAAATTCTAATTTGGTCACAACAAACCATCAAATAAAATAAAAAAAAAATTTAACAAGTATTACATTCTTCCCCCCTTAAATAAATTCGTCTTGGAATTTAAAAAACTCACTTAATCTTGAAAGAGGTAGGAATACCTAGCTCGCATAGCTAGCTCACTTTTCCAAGTGCATTCTTCCATTACTTAATTCTTCCATAAGACCTTAACCATTTCTATCTCTTTGTTCCTTCACTTTTTGATCAATTTTTCAACAATTGCCACAGGAACCTCTTCATAAGTCAAGTCTGGTTGAAGATCTTCTGCTTGAGCTTGCAACATATGTGAAGAATCTGCCACATACTTTCGAAATATTGACACATAGAATACTGGATGCACACTGTCCAAATTTGGTGGCAAGGCTAACCGATATGAAACCTCTCCAACTTTACCCAAAATCTCAAATGGTCCAATATACCTTGGAGATAACTTGCCTTTCTTGCCAAACCTTAAGACTCCTTTCATAGGTGAGACCTTTAAGAATACTAAGTCTCAAACCACAAACTGAAGGTCTTTTCTCCTTGGGTCCGCATAAATCTTCTACCGACTGAAAGTTGTCTTCAATCTTTCCCTTATGAGTGGAACGTTCTCTGTTGTATACTGAATCAATTCAGGCCCTTCTATATGCTTCCCCCCCACTTCATTCCAACACAAAGGAGACCTACACTTTCTACCACATAAAGCTTCATAGAGAGGAGACATTTGAATAGTTGAGTGATAACTATTGTTGTAGGCAAATTCTATCAATGGCAAGTGCTTATCCCAATTTCCTCCAAAATTTAGAATACACATTCTTAGCATATATTTTAGAGTTTGGATAGTTCTCTCGGACTGCCCATCTATTTGAGAATGAAAAGCTGTGCTAAAATCAAATTGAGTACCCAAAGACTCTTGTAATTTCTGCCAAAACCTTGAAGTGAATTGGGTACCTCTATCGAATATAATGGAAATTGGTATTCCATGAAGTCTCACTACCTCATCAATATAAATCTATGCATACTGAAAAGTTGTGTAGGTCGTCTTGACTGGCAGAAAGAGAGCTGACTTTGTCATTCTGTCCACAATTACCCATATTGTGTCATGTCCACTTGAAGTCCTTGGCAACCCCACAACAAAGTCCATAGTTATTCTCTCCCATTTCCATTCCGGTAGAGGCAACTGCTACAGTAGACCCGAAGGTTTCTGGTGCTCAAATTTCACTTGTTGGCAAGTCAAACATCTTGCCATAAACTCAGCCACATCCTTTTTCATTCCACTCCACCAATAGGAATCCTTGATGTCATGATACATCTTCGTTGTACCTAGATGCACATTATACTTAGCATGATGTGCTTCCTTAAGAATCATATCCCTCAAACCATCAACTGCTGGAACATACAACCTGTTATCGAGCCTCAACATGCCATCAGTCACAACAAATCTTGCAGCCTTTTCTGATCCCACATCGTTCTTTAGCTTCACTAACTGAGGATCTTTGTCTTGAGCTCCTCTAATCTGCTTAATGAGGACCGGCTTGACCTGGAAATGAGCTAAAAGTACTCATGAATATGACAAATCCAAACTGATTCCTGAATCATACAATTCCTACATTTCCTTCACTAATGATCTTCTACTCACTTGGATATGGGCTAAACTTCCCAAAGACTTATGGCTCAATGCATCTGCCACTACATTGGCTTTTCCTGGATGGTACAAGATTTCACAGTCATAATCCTTAAGCAATTCTACCCATGTTCTTTGCCTAAGGTTAAGATCTTTCTGCTTAAATATATATTTCAAACTCTTATGATCTGTGAAGACCTAAGGTTAAGGTCTTTCTGCTTAAATATATATTTCAAACTCTTATGATCTGTGAAGATCTCACACTTCTCTCCATACATATAATGTCTCCATATCTTCAAAGCAAACACAACTGCAACCATCTCAAGATCATGCATTGGATAATTCATCTCATGTTTCCTCAATTGTCTATAAGCATAAGCGATCACTTTACCATAATGCATAAGCACACAACCTAGTCCTCCTCTCGATGCATCACAATACACCGCATAACCTCCCTCACCCGACGATAAAGCTAAGATAGGCGTAGTGGTGAGACAAACTTTTAACTTCTGGAAACTCTTATCATATGCATATGTCCATATAAATTTCACTTGTTTTTGGGTAAGCTTACTCAAAGGAGCTGCAATCTTGGAGAAGTCTTGGACAAACCTTCTGTAGTAACCTGCCAAACCCAAGAAACTTCTAACTTCTGAAACATTTGTGGGTCTAGGCCAATTTAGAATTACATCCACTTCCTTAGGATCAACTTCAATCCCATCCTTGCTCACTATGTGTCCTAGAAAGCCCACACTCTCAAGCCAAAACTCACACTTTGAAAATTTTGCAAACAACTGATGCTGTCTCAAAGTCTGCAATACAATCTTAAGATATTCTCTATGCTCTTCTTCATTCTTAGAATACACAAGAATATCATCAATAAACACAATAACAAACTTCTCCAAAAATGGCTTGAACACCTGGTTCATCAAGTCCATAAATGCAACTGGTGCATTGGTCAAACCGAATGGTAATACTAGAAACTCATAGTAACCATATCTTGTTCGGAAAGCTGTCTTTAACACATCTTCATTCTGAATTTTTAATTGATGGTAACCTGATCTCAAGTCTATCTTAGAGACATGGCTTGCACCCTGTAACTGATCAAATAAATCATCTATTCTTGGCAAAGGATACTTATTCCTGATAGTTACCTTGTTGAGCTGTCTGTAATCTATGTATAATCTCATAAGACCATCCTTCTACTTCACAAAGAGTATTGGTGCACCCCATGGTGAACTGCTAGGTCTGATGAATCCTCTGTCAAGCAAATCTTGTAATTGAGTCTTTAACTCTCTCAATTCCACTGGTGCCATTTGATATGGAGGAATAGAAATCGGATCTGTGCCAGATAGCAACTCAGTACTGAATTCTATTTCTCTATCTGGTGGCAACCCAGGTAACTTTTTAGGAAATACATTCGGAAACTCGTTAATGACAGGAATTTGTTCCAAATCTTTTGCTTCCTTTTGAGTATCTCGGACATATGCCAAATATCCTTAACATCCTTTCCTCATCAATCTCCTCGCCCATAAGGCTAATATAATATTATATGGTGCTTTACTCTGTTCCCCTTGGAACTCAAACTTGTCACAAAAAGGTTGCTTGAAGACTAACTTCTTCCCATTGCAATCTATGGTTGCATAATATTTGGACAATCAATCTATGCCCAAAATCACATCAAATTCTAACACAGGCAACATGATCAAATCTACTTCTAAACTCTTACCACTTATGCGAACCACATAAGATGGATAAAAATCATGAACTTCAATCTCTTCTTCTAAAGGAGTCGATACTACGAAAGCATTCTTAAGAAATTCACATGGCACATTCAGTTTCTTAGCAAAGCATGAAGAAACAAACAAATGCGTAGCTCCTGAATCAAACAACACTCTAGCATTCAAAGCTTGAATAAGAAGAATACCTGTGACCACAGTGTTAGAAGTTTGGGCCTCCTGCTGTGAAAGAGCAAACACTCTTCCTCTACCTCTTTCCATAGGTGCCTGATTGGTAGCTTGTCCAACCATCTAACCTGAACCTCTACATGCTTGTGGAGTCTTACCCAAAATACCACTGCCAACACCGGTCTGCTGACAAATACTCCTCTCCCTAACCATCTAAATTGTAGTATGAGAAGACTGGGATTTAGCTCCAAAAGAAGGTTGTGGACAATCCTTAAGCCAATGTCCATGCTGTCCACATCCATAACATGCACCTGACCCGAAGAGACAAGGTCCTCTATGAAGTTTACCACACATAGGACAAGAAGAATTAGAAGTCCTAGGTGGTATAGAACTGGCTGTACCATAGCTCATCTGTGAAGCAAATCTAGAGGGATTCATTCTTTGCTGGGATCTCCCAAAAGGTCCTCTATATCCGCTTTGAGAAGCTGATTGGTGCGAGATATTCATGCTCTTTACCCCGCTATCCTGTCTGGAGGAACTTCCGATCTTAGCCTTCTTCTTCTCTTCCTTTTTAGATCTAATCTCCATCTCCCTATTCTCGATTACTCTAGCCTTATCCATAAGCTTGGAGTAAGAATCAAACTCAAAAGCAGCCAAAAACTTAAATAATAGAGCTATAAGTCCTCTACGGAACCTCTGAATCTGAGCTGCTTCCGTAAGCACTAGAGCTGGAGCAAACTTGCTCAACTGACTAAACCTCCTTGCATACTCTGACACAGTCATACCAGGAGTCTGAACCAACCTCTCAAACTCAATGGACTTAGCATCCCTCATGCTCTATGGAAGAAACTCACTAAGAACCAACTCCTTGAATCTCTCCCAAGACAACTCTTCATGATCCCGAAGCATACTTTGAATACTCCGTCTAAACCAATCCTTAGCTTCGGCCTTCATCAAATATCCCACAAACTCAATTGCCCTTTTATCAGAGATCCTTAAAATCTAAATTTTCTCCTCTATCTTCTCAAGAAAATCTATAGGATCTACCTCACATTTGTATTCTGAAGGTTGTATCTTCAAGAATCTCTCAAATGAAACTTCCTCAACCTGAGGAACCACTACTGGCGGGGGTGGAGGAACTACTAGAGGAACTGGAATATTAGGAACCACCTGCAAGGGAGGAGCCTGCTGCTGCCTCTGCTGAGTAATGAACTTAGCCAACATCTCATAGTTCCTCTATAATTGATCCAACCACTGAGCCATATGAACCACATCTACCTGTGGCTCTGGAGGAACATCATCACCTCCCACTCTACCCACTGACCCTTCTTCTGAAGGTAGCTCTCTTCTAGGATGGCCTCTACCACGTCCTCTTCCTCGCCTTGGAGGCATCTCAATACTAGTAAGAAAAACAAAGCAAACTCAGACTCAAAATATAAGATTAGCGCAGATCTATACCAAAGGAGTACACAACATTGACGTGACATGAATCCTATGCTCTATAGTCATCTTAATCAACTACTTATACTAAGGAACTTGTACATCTATCTATCTATCTTAAAATTATAAACCTATAGCTCTGATACCACCTTTGTCACACCCCGACACCACTGGTGTGACAGTCCTAGGGCAAGGGTAGGTATAAGGCCACCATAAACCCGTAGAAGCCTTAACTAAACCAGCCTCATACAATAACATACATTCTAATCAAAAGCAAAACATTTGTATCTTAAGAATTATCATTCTTATATCATGACGTCTTCACTTGTTCCATACCGATCAAAAGATAGATCTAACATCAATATGGAACAAGTGAGAGTCTACCAATGCCATCCATGGCTACAAAATCAATCATCTCATATCTATTGACGAAGCTCTAAGGGAATGTATCTCAATAGACATGATCATATATATATATACATAACAAAACAATATCTCAAGATAATTACATCCAAGCTTTTTGTGAAGAAGAAATCAAAAAGCTCTATCTTCTGGATTAGCTCTCTCTTGAGCTGCACTAGCACCTGATACCGCAGAAGAGAAATGATCATTCAACTCAATAAGATATGAACAACATAATGATTCATATTAATCAAGAATCTGAATATCAAATTAGGAATATGAACATGTACATATACATATACTTATACGTGGACAAGAAAGAATTCTCTAGTTTATACTTGGAAAGAACATGAGTGCTTACAATAAATAGCACTATCAAATCATGTCATGGTTCTCATTTAGAACATAAAAAAAATGCATGCAAAGGATGAAATTATCAAATCTCATATATGATAGAACTGATATCATAACATAATGTATCAATAGCCTTGCTACCTTAACGTGGCACACATGCTTGCGTAGGCATATGCCTAGAGCTCATAACCCCCTCTAGGTGGAACACTGATAAAAACCTTATCAGCTGGGCTCCCATTGTGCACATGGACCAATGAATTTACTCTCATTGGGAAAAGCGTTCTATTTATATGTATTTCAAGGGATCATATATATCTATATATATAAATAATGAAATTTCAACGAATCTAAACTTGGTCAAGAGACCATTTAGTATTTATATCAAAGGCTTATTCATGATCTTGGTCTAAGGAAATAACCAAGTCATTATCATATATTAAAGGATTTCATAAGTAGGTCATCAAAATAATAATGACATATCACAGGGAACATATATATATAATTATTTGACAATTCATCTTAAAAAGAGAAATATACATTTATGTAATTCATAACTTACCTCTCAGCAAATCTCTCCACTATACCGATCAACAATTGATTAATTAACTAGCTTCATCAAATCCTCGAATTGTCCAAACCTAAACAAATCCCCAAATTTTATAAATTAGGGTTTCCTCAATTAATAATACATAATATGGTTTCTTAAAATTTTAACCATCTTATAGTCTCTATTATTGATCCCTAACATCAATTTAATTTACCTTTTAAAGAAAATTTGAAATTATGAACGTAGTCACTATTCATATCACTATTCATCAAACTCGTAAATTTCTCGTATCTTTCATATCAACCATAATTAATAGCCTTAAATGCTCTTAACCGGTTCTATATAGCTCATAAATAATTATTCTAACTACCAAAATCTTATTCTAAAAGAAAATGAGGGTTGGAGAAAATTATCTTATTTCCCTAAAATGAGTTCTTAAAGAATCTTAACTTTGATATGATAACTGAAGTCTTTTTAAATGAGAGAATTTAATGATTTAATGCATTAATCCTGAGTATGAACGCACTAGAAAATAAATGGAGCAGATCAAAGATAGATGGGAGAATAAATGAAGAAGAAAGAAGGAAAGAGAAAAATTTATCATGAAAGGGATGGCTACTGCTTCTCCATTAAATAAGCCACTACCTCGCTAATTCCCCGCTTTGCCACTTTCCACTTCACCAAACCCACCTCGCCAAATGCTACCTTTGCAATTCCACTTCGTAAATTTTCCACTTTGCCAATTCTCCACTTCACCAATTGCCACCTCGGCAATCCCACTTCGCCAATTGCCACCTTGACAATCCCATTTCGCTGAATTTTCACTTTGCCAATTGCCACCTCGGCAATCCCACTTTACCAATTCTCCACTTCGCCAATTGTCACGTCGGCAATCCCACTTCGCCAATTGCCATCTCGGCAATCCCACTTCTCCAATTCTCCATTTTGCCAATTGCTACCTCGACAATCCCACTTCGCCAATTGCCACCTCGACAATCCCACTTCGCTAAATTTTCACTTCGCTGATTCTCCACTTCGCCAATTGCCACCTCGACAATCTCACTTCGCCAATTCTCCACTTTGCCAATTGCCACCTCAGCAATCCCACTTCGCCAATTGCCACCTTGCATTGCCTGCCCGCAAATGAGCTACAGACATTAACACTCCTCAATTCTATAACTATCTATATAATAGGTAAAGAAATATTTTTCCTGCTTATACTTGGCTTCGCTCATCCATTAACATTTCCAAAACAAACAATAACATACTCATACTAACTGCAAGAAATAACAAATTGCACATGCTCTGGTCGAGAAAGCATAACCTTCACATACACAAAATTTACAAAACTACCATACAGACTTAAAGATAAGAAAATGTAAATCGAAAACTTTTATATTTCACACTTATCTAAATATTCCAGTGAAATCATAATACTAACTCACAAAATCTTACCCAGACGCACATTCTAAGATTCTCAAAATTTTAATATGGTCGCAACAAACCATCAAATAAAATTAAAAAAAAATTTAAAAAAATTTTAACAAGTATTACGAAAATCTTATGTTCTATGGTACACTTATTATCTCATTGATACCTATGACACATAGTCTAAACCATTAACTATGATACCACCTCTGTCACGATCGACTTTTGGGTCGTGACGATTCTAGGGCATGGGTAGACTTAAGGTCACAGAAAACCCGTAGAACCCATAAACAATCTATTTGTTAATCATTCAATCAATATTAACTCATTCATCAATGCTTAAATCCCATTTATTACTTATAAATTTTACTGAAATTTTGTCAGAGTTTCCTTTGTAATTTTAACCTTAATCCCGACCTAAAATCGGGCCTTTTAAAAATTACAAAACCTGTACTAAAATTATTTTTGTACTCCTAATAATTTACCTTCCTTATACCCTCAACTTTACAGTTTTACAGACATACATAGCACTTCTAAATCTCTTTTATAACATATAAATATTATTTTAATATTTTCAGTATCACTGTCTTTATCACTTTATTATCATTGATATTATTAATCATTATACATTACACATTACAATTTTTAATGCCACTGAATTATCAATTATTTCAATGTTCATACATCATTATAGTACTCAATCATCTAATTATACACAGTACCATAGAGCTCTATGAGTTGACACTTATAACCTTTAGAGAATAATATTCTACCTCAATGTACTTGACATCCCAAGTTAGAAAAGAAATTGACTTGGAATCAGCTTCCTCTTATCTCATCCCTGTAAAAATTATAAAGCACTATTTGGTGAGTATAAAATACTTAGTGAGCATATATATATCATTAAATATGAGATATAAGCATATGATAATAAAAGATATCAACGGTAAGCAATAAAATATAAGTTTGGAATCAATGAACAGGTAAACAGTACTCATATCAAGTAGATAAGATAGAGATAAGACAGATAAAGGGCCATGAATACGTATAATCTCATATAAATCTCATATCATGTACATAAGGCTGATCAGGCCCTATGGCTA
Organism: Aleurites moluccanus; assembly: GCA_948193065.1. Taxonomy (NCBI): domain Eukaryota; kingdom Viridiplantae; phylum Streptophyta; class Magnoliopsida; order Malpighiales; family Euphorbiaceae; genus Aleurites; species Aleurites moluccanus. Next base: position 10,478 of record CANXYC011806399.1, read on the forward strand.
GGACAGTTAACCCTTCCTAGCTAGGGTATTATGTAAAATCAATGTGCACATTGTCGATGGTATGTACCCACTACCCTATCGGTGAGGCAGCTCTTTCAAATATGATGTAAACAGGACAATGGAAATAAATAGCAATATCCATTATTCATTAGGAATATTATGGTACAATGGCTATTGATTGATACACATGGGTTACTTGTCAATAAGAACACAAAAGACATTTCAATATCAATAGAAATCAATGAATATGGATAAATTTCAATCTTTAGGAAGATCAAAGAATGATCAACAAGAACAAGTGGCATTTAATCAAGAAGGAAACATGTTCATCGGGTCAACATATCATGACATGAATATGATGTATACATTACTCACCTTAGCTTATAACTTGTACATTTCCCTTTTCCTTTATCCTTGATTCTTTGCCTCATCTCTTATGGTATCCATCATGTATCTTATTCATTCTTGACTCTACATATCTAATTAATTTCTATTTATATACTATTTAATATAAACTTACATTACTTATACTTATATTAAATAAAATTCCTCAAATTTTCAAGTTACTAGGATCTGTGCAAAATGTTTTACTGGCAGTTTGTGTTCCATTACCCATATCTCTCTCTACAATTATTCTATTGCTTCAATTCTTATTCCTAATTAAACTTAACATATAAGGTTCTAACATATCCAAATTTCATATTAAACTCATTACTACACAATTTATGGTGTTAATTTAAACTCAGTGTTACAATCAGTCCTGCTGCCTGCATTCTGCCTACAAATCTTATTCTGGCAGATACTGTTCTTTTGCTAATAACTCAATCAATACTTAACCAATTAATATAATTCATTTTCCTATTGAAAATATACACATAAAATTATAACCTATCCAAGTTTCATAATTTTTGGATCACCGAACAATTATTAGTGAATTTCCAAAATTAAACTATTGTCCTGAAACTTTTATCCAAATATACCCTGTTTCTATGCCTATAATTAATTCCGTACTCTTCCAATTACAAAACCACTTTACATTCATTTAGATAACATGATGATCATATTTAACACTTTCTCTAATTTAGACTTTAAGGCCCTTATATTAATATAGCTCTGTAACCTATGTTCTATTAAATAATCATTCTGGGCAGTCTACACTTATGACCTAATATCTCATAAACCACAAATCCAATTGAAAAAATCTTTTACATGATTATAAATAAGATATAAATAAAAACTTTTCATGTTGAACACTTCTTCTAATTCTGTCTCTAACGGTCTGTACAATAAAACATAGTAGTATTTTCTAGAAAACCTAATTCCAGGTCAATAACAGTTTTTACCCAATAAGTCTTTCCTCACTTCAAATTTTACAAATTCCTTTTACAAACATCTAAATAACATATTTATCTATAATTTTTATGTTTTAACCATCTTCAAATTTATTCATTAAAATTTTGGAATAATAGCTAAAATTTACTGCCTTAAAGCAGAATTTAGAAACTATATAAACCCTAACTCATTCTTTATATTTTTAATTTAATTACCTCAATTATTTGCCAAATCAAAACTTACAACTCTTAAATATAATTAAAAATGATAAGTTTAGAATCATTATCTTGATTTAAAATACTTGAATTGTCCTCTTCTTTTGCTCCTCTAAATGATTGAACACCAAATTCTATCTATTTTCTTCATAAAACTTCTTCCTTCTTCAATTTCCTAGCTATTTTTTGGTCAATTTCTTTGAAAAGGTTAGAAGATATATTTCTTTAGTTTTTCTCCCCTCAATATGGTTTGGTTCCCCTCTGTAAAATGGCAGCCAACATATCCTTATTATTTTTTATATACACCAAAAGCCAACAGAAAAAATTAAAGATAAAAATAATAGAAATTTCTAAATTTTGGTGATTTGTCATAATTTCAATTAATTTGATAAATCAATAATTATTTTCTATCAAAAAATATCATTTTCTCCTACCATATCCGGCCACCTTGTCTTAATTCTAGAATGGGTGGGTCCCACAACTTTATTTAATTGCACTTTGGCCCAAAATTTTTCTTATTTGTATTTTTTACCCTAAAATTTTCTGTAATTTATTCTGTCTATTCTGTTTAACTTCAACCTCAAGTGTGAGGAGTAAAATACCTTATTTTAAGTTGTTCTATCATTTAAAAATAGTTACGTGTCATTTATGGATCACAGACAGTGGATTTTCAAAATTGCCCCAAAGTTACCATTATCTATAATTTTGATATTACTCTTATTTTCAGTGTTCTAAAATATTTTTCAACTCTTTCTTTTCACCATAATTTCACATAAAATTAACTAACTTAATCCCCCAAGGTTTGGGTCAAAAATTCTTAAATTAGCTGGACTGCTATTTTCCTATGAAAACTAAACATATTTTATCCTCCATTATCAATCATTTCTGCGCAACTTGTCTTGCTACTGGCGCACCTTATGAAGCAAGTGGGGGATATAGGTATTTATGGTGGCATAGAGGCTGATGGAGGTGCTTGCCTTGCTTGTCCTAGTTCTTGAAGTTCTCTCTTTAATTCCCTAACTTCTTGCCTTAAAGCTTCCTCATTTTCCAAAGGTTCAGCCTCCCTTTCAACTTTTACTCTTCTTACCCTTAGGTGGTTATATGGATTCCTCCCTTTCTTGTAACGCCAAGTCCTAACCGAGCCTAGTATAGTTAAGGACCATCGAAAATTTTTGTTAATTTCTTTGAAATTATTTTGATGTGCCTACATGTGTATTTAATTCTTAATTGCTTGTTTGTATAAATAAATAATGATAATAAAATAAATAAATAAAAATAAAGTAGCCAAATTAAGTTACAAAAATGATAGGACTTAATTGCATGAGGAAATAAAAATTAGGGATTTAATAGATATTTTATAAGGACCCAATTAAAGCAAAAGTGTAAGTGGAAGGAGTGAATAGCACTTTCACTCATCTTGATTCAATGGAATAAAGTATTCGTGCATTTCAATCTAAAGGATGCATGTATAGGTTCTAAAGTCTACTTTATGAGATTGGTTGTATGGGATTGTGTGGCAAAAGTCCTAACTAATTTAATAATCTAACAAAACCTGCATGCTCTTCTTTTCCCATCCAAAACCGTGAGCCACCTCTATTTGAAGAGAAAAAACCCACTTTTGGTTTGGCCATTGAAGAATAATCAAAGCTTTAGAGGAATTTTCTTAAGTTTGAGTGGAATCTTCATCTCATATCCTCCATTTCTTCAAGCTAAGTTCCAATTTCGTTTAGGTGAGAAATTTAAGAGGATTAGGGTTCGGCCACTTCAAGAAATCCAAAGGTAAGATTAAATTTCTAGTTGTTTAATGATTGATTGATATTTAAATGATGATTTAGATGGTTAAATTGAGGAATTAAACATCTATTGTGTAAATTTCTTGGTGGCCAAATTGAATGGGGGTAAAATTGGGAAAAATTAATTTTGTGTTTCAATGGAGCAAATTGATGATGTAAATGATATTTAATGGGTTCAATTGATGTTGATTTAGTGTTTAAATTAAAATTGCATTTCAATTTTGGAAAGGGTATAGTGACCGAATGGGAATTAGGGTTTTGGTGTAGAATTTCTTCTAAAATTCTACAATTGGATGTTTGAATCTTTAATTGGCATAGTGAATTGATGTTTGAATGCTTAAAATTGAAGAATTAACTCAAAGGGAGAAAACCCCCTTTTTGGCCGAATGCCATAGGTTGGGGGAAACTTGAAATTGGTTTGATTTTGATGAAATTGATTTGTAATCTGTCAGGAAAAATGGAAACAGTCTCAGAAAATGATAGAAACGCAGAATAATAACATATAATAGACGATAATAGCAAAAGACGTCAAAGGAAATCCTATTCTCCATGGTATACTTAACTCTACCCCATTGTGTACTTAGTCACTATTCCTCTGTAATTCAGTCACTTTTCATTTGTAACCTAGAAGCCACTGTCTGTAATCTAGAGCTCAGATACCACCTCTGTCACGATCCATTTTCGGATCGCGACGGTCTTAGGGCACGGGAGATGCCAATGGCGACCGGCATCCATAGAACCCAGTATCACATGCACAATCTATAAACCACAATATATTATCCATTTTAATTATTTACCATCCATTCAATTATTCTGTAATTCATTCTACAAATTACTGAAATTGGCTGTAACAGTCATTAAACCACATCATATAATCATCATATATCTCATAATATCATCATAATCATATATACATGTTCATTTCCTAGCTAACCCATATATACCCCATGGAGTAGCTAGATTATGAACATCAAAATATAGAAATACAGAAAATATACATCAATGACTGTAGCAGAAATCCTCGGATGATAGACGACGGGATTCTGTAACCTACTCCTCTCTTGAAATGGTTAAACAATGAAAAGGTAAGTATATAAGATACTCAGTGAATCTATATGCATCACAAATCAAATGAGATGGAACAATGATATATATATAATAAAGGAACAATGAGACAGTATCAATCATGTTGGTTTACAGAATCAATATTAGAAATTGATAGAAATATCAATGGTCATATCAAGTCATGGAATCATATGGTAAGACAGATATAGGGCCCTCAAATACGTAGACTATGTGTAATCACATAGTCGATCACATATCAAATAGGCATAAGACTGATCAGGTCCTATGGCCGGGACCAATAACCCTTCTTAGCTAGGGCATCAATATCAATGTGCACATTGCTGATAGTATGTACCCACTACCCTGTTGATGCGGCAGCTCTGTCAAACCACATTTAGGTCAATATAAATGAATAACATGTCAATAGACACCATTATGCAATAATGGTATCATCACTATCAATAAACTCAATATCTTTCAAATCAAATAGTATTTGAATCAAAGGCATTGCAAGAGACAATATACAAGCAAGGATAAAGGTTATGGTAAACAACAAAGGTATGGAACAAAAGTTGGTTCGACAAAGAAAATCGGTAGGCCAATTGGCATGCCAATGTTGCTGGCGACAATGGCATTCAAATGGTAGGCCTATGGAATACAGAGCAATAGGCCAAAGGCAAATGAACTACACATTTCATCAAACATGGTGGGCATACAATGACATGCCAATAGGTTAGGTTTAGGTGCAACATTGACTTGCCTAATTTAACCAACATCAAGCTACATTGTCAACAATGGTATAGGCATCAAAGAAACAATAATAAACAACATCAAAATGGCTCAAATTGGCTATGGAATACCAGGCAAAAACCAAAGAAAATCAAAGGGTATGAATAGTGATCATGGTTCGTCCAAATATCAACTTTTTCCATAGGTTTCCAAATTCAATTCTAAGCATTTACGCATGTTAAATGATGCATATATAACTTACCTAAGCTTTCAAATAGCTTTGAACAATCCAATTCCACCCAAAAGTACCAATGGAGCTATAAGGCACACCTTTGTCAAATATTATGTTTTACATCAAATAAACCATCAATTAATTGCCTATTCACATCCAATTAACATATTCTAATATCAATTAAGAAAATCAAACACTAAATCATCAAACCCTTCCTTACAACTTCAATTTAACTAGGTAAAATTAGGCATTCCTATCAATTAGCATCAATTGATGCAATCTAACTCCATACCCATCTAATTCAATCTAATTAACATTTATTTAAACCATAAAATCAAACAAATAAGTTGGTTACCTTGGATGAGTGATTCCACCAGATCCTTGCCCTCCAATTTCTTTGAATTCCTTAGCTTTTTCCTATAAATTGATGATGGAAATAGATAGAGCTAGATGAATACTCAACTTTTCCATCAATTCACTTAAGAAATTTGTAAGAAATGAAGAGGAAGAATGAGGAAGAGTGGTTCGGCCACTTTGAAAAAGAAGAAGAAGATGAGCTAAAAATGGCTAAGTAAGAAATAAATAGAAAAATCCATATGGCAAATTATAACTAACTCCTCCAACTTTCATATATCACACTTTGGTCCAAAATCTTTTGTAATTTATTCTGTTAATTTTGTCAAGAATTAGAATTCAAAGTTGAGAGTCAATAAGCTTATTTTAATTTATATTTATTTATAAAAATGGTTCCGGAGTCATTTTATAACTATGACCGACCAATTTCCACTTTTCACCTTAAACTTTCATTTATTTACGATTTTGCCATTGGTTACTTTTTCAGTGTTCCTAAATGATTTTCACATCTTTCTTTTTACCAAAATTACACATTCATTATGGTGATCTTTTAACCCTAGGTCAACTTCAGAAATTCTTCTGTTGACCGGACTGCTATTTTCTCGGCAGTGTTCCTGACACTGCCGATTTTTTGAAAAAGTAACAAGTTCGCTTTCTAACCATGTCTCTAAAATTATTTCCCATCATTTCAAGACTTTTGAACCATATACTGAGAATTAAATCATGCATGTGAGTTAGGAATTTATAGGGTATTATACCTAAATTGAAAAGAGTTTAATGATATGAGGGGTCCTAACTTTATGCTAGGCTGATAATAATGTCATTTCTAATGTCAGAAGTGAAACCTAAGATATCTTAGGACTGTAAGTTTTTTGAAAAGGAAAACCTAACTCTCTTTTAGGTTGAAATTTGAAGTTACCCTAGGAGGGTCTAATAAGTTTTGATCTGTGAAAATTGAGACTATGAGTCTAATATGAAGTGAATTCTAGCAAGAATTATAAATGCATCATTTTTGTCAGCTTCAATCGACAAGTGTGATGGAAATGAACTAGGTTGTTTCTATCTGTTTGAAACAAAATAAATGCAATTTGAGGGCATACTAGGCTATCTAGTGATGTACATGTCTGATTGGTTCAGGTTAAGATTTTGAGTCTAATATAAAATGCATCCTAAGTCTAATCTATGCATGCAAAAATAGGAATACATTTATGAAATGGATACCTTAAACCAGTGAAAGGTTAACCTAAACCTATATGGTGTTAAAATGATGATTTTCTGAGAGGTGTCAAGGTGTGATTGAGGTTTTAGTAGGATGTCCTACTCTTGAAGGATGGTGATTTGGATAGATAACCCACTGTTTGGGGAATGGTGCTTTGGAAGGAATGTGACTTGATCATTTTAACGGTCGTTGAGGTTGAGAGATTTTAGCTTTCTTATTTGGACCTAGTTTAACTAAAAAGAGATTTTGACAATATTGTCAAATTAGTTGCTAATTGAAGTCATACTCAATTTGGTCGAGTATGAAGGGTCATTGAGGGTAATGCTTTCATATTGGTTTAAACCATCCTTAGTTTATGTCTAAGGATTTATCTTAAATGGCTGCAGTCGGATTTGGTCTTGAGCGGATTAGTCCTGCCAGATCGGTTGAGGTCATTTAAGAAAGGCTATGGTCATATTTGGCTTGGAGTTTAATTGGTTCCATCATATTAGTTAAAATCATAAAGGTTATTATGGAAGGCTATGGATAGGTTTGGCCTTGAATCGATTGATCTTGTTTGATTGGTTCAAAGGATTGATTAAAGGTATTTAAGCCAAAATGTGCTTTTAAGTTTTAATGAGAGTACGTTTACTTGACTCTTTTTATTGAATGAAAGATGAATTTGTGGATGGATCTGATTCAACAATAGAAGCTATCTAATAGTTGGTGGACTCACTCTTATGAAATTTTATGGTCCTTATGAGACGAGATGAATTTTCTTCATGTACTATTGACACCGATTTTTGATACACATTGAGCTCGAATCGAAACCCAATATTGTAGTATCAAGATTCGAGATCGTGAGAAGAAGATTGATTGTCAAAGTGATTACTTTTGCTTTTGGATAAAAAAAATTGCTAGGGTTGTCATAGAAATTGATGATACAAGTTTATATTTTAATATAAAATATGTCAAAATATATTTCAAAATGAATTTAGGTCATTTCAGGCTATATTTGGTAATCAGGATGAAAATCAGGCCCGCAAATGGTCGCTGGCTTGTTTGCGGCAAACCGTTTGGCCCGTGCAAGCCTGAAGCCAATTTGAGTTGTTTTTCAGTTAAAAGGAGTTTATAAATAGTTTTAAAGGTTTTTGAAAAATTTTGGGTCATTTCAAACAGATCGGACATAAGAACGAATGTGCTAGGGGTCGACGGGTGTGTTTGCGGCAAGCCATCGTGCTTGTGCAACATCTATTGGCCTATGGCTTCTTGCCACAACCATATGGATGCTTGCAAGGTTGTATGGCCTAATGAAGGGCAGTAATTCCCAAGCATGGGCTGCACGGCCCAAGAAAAGGCCATATGGCCCTTCTACGGTTTGGCAAGCTCCGGGCCCATTCGCACTTACTGCCACTCATCTAAAAAGGTTCCAGGTCTATTTTTGTGCAAATTTAGCTTCTAAAAAGGTTCCTATTTAGTATTAGTCAAAATGTAAGTTTTGGGTTGAAAGCCAAAAAGGAAGCTTTAGGGATTTTTAGTTGGCAAGTAACCTTAAAACTATTTCGGAAGCTATATTATGGCTGTTTAGGATGTTTTATTACTTAGAAAATATGAATAAAACTAAATATGAGCCTTTTATTCTTGTTTTTTTCCTATTCAAGTGGTGATAAAAGACTATAAATAGGCCTACACCCTCACTAGTTGGAAGATTCGAATTTTGATGCCTAAGCTCTTGGGAAAATAATTTTCTCAATCAAACACTAAAATGATTTTTTTATGTATTAATCTTACTATTAAGAAATTAAAGATTTTATTAATCAATTAATCAAGTTCATCTCAAGTATACAAATTAATTCTTTTTTTAAGAATTGAAGGAACTAAATTAAGTTTTTTTTCCTTCTTCTTTTAGATTCTTCTCAAGAACGTTCTTGATAGTATTCTTGTTAAAATGAGTATATTCAATCGAATTATAGCTTGATTCAAAGCAAGAACTTGACGACAAGTAATCCTCTTCAAGCATCAATATTCTTAGCATTCGAAATCATCCATAAGACAAACAAATCCTAAAGGAGATTTGTCTAGCCTTGGTGTGTCCAGGTTTGAGTAATTTCTTATTTTTTTTTTTCTTTTAGCAACCATGTGAATTCTTTGAACATAATTACATGGATTAGTAACAATCCATGTGATCTTTCTTCTTTTCTTTATAAAATGTTTTTTTCGTATGAACTAAAATTGAATTAAGAACCTATGTTTACATGATGTTTAATTAGCTTAATTGAAAATCTAACCAATTTGGATTAAAAAAACCTGAAAACATGCTTATGTTCCTTTTTGTATGAAACTCATGTTTCTATTTCTAGTTACTATTTGTTGTTCTTTTCTTTGTTTAAAAATCATTTTGATTAATTTTAAAATACTTAGGATCATTATGATTAGTTTTTGAATAATTTAGGATGAAAAAGAACATGATAGTTTTATTAATTTAAAAGCATGTTAGGAGTAAAAGTACTAAAGTTAAGCTTAGTTGTGCATATTTGTTGGTATTATGCCTAGTTTAGGTCTTAAACTTGAAAAATTGGCATGTTTGTTGTTATATGACAATATGGCATGAATGAATACATGGCTAAATGAATTTAAAAATTGACATAATGCCATGAATGAACAACTTGAGCATGGACTCAAAATGTATAAAGTATGATTGGCTAAATACACACTTTGTTGCCATGTAATACTGTCACGGCCTAATTTTAGACCATGACGGTCCTAGGGTACGGGTAATGTCAAAGGCGACCAGTACCTTGAAGAACCCATGCTTTTACTTTAACTTAACTTTTATAATCATTACTTAACCTATGATACATTTTAGGTGATAATTTTTTTTTTAAAACATCATAATATTCATGCAAAAAAACTGACAGAGTTTCCTTTGTAACTCTGACTTAAGCTATCCATAAAACATATAAATTATAATTCCAATATAACATACATCCCCTTTTAACCTCTAATAGTCAATCAAAACTCAATATGCACTTCAATATTTGCATTCATAGTTCATATCATATGAAATTCTCATATCATATATATGAACATTATCAACATAATCATATCTTATCTGATTATCATTTTGATCATATTAGACATTATACTTAAGCCAATCCAAGCCCTATACATTATATACCAAGGAACCTCTATGCATAGGAGTGACCTCAAATACATACATCTGTGATCCAAGGCTGAAGATGATGTAGCCAATGGATGACTGCCTCACTGAGGTCCTGAAAATATATAACCACTGAAGGGGGTAAGTATAACATTATACTCAGTGAGTCAATATATATATATGAGCATGCAATATTATTCATGAACAGTCACATCTATCCATTAATGATATGTAAATAAGAATACTGATGATAGCATGATGAAGTATATATCATAAACCATAATGCATATAATATAACAGGAGCCTGTAATATATCAGATCATATCATATAGCAAACTGTTACTTCAATTCTCTTCCATCACATTTCCGTCCACTCATAACATTTCCACTATAACAAACCATGGAATAAGGAATTTACCCCTCCCTAGCAGAGGTCATAACAGATATCTATGATCACAGCCGATGGTTTATTTCTACACCATCGAAGTAGTCTTGTTATAACATATTATATGCAGATGTCTCATATAGCAATGAATATAGCATAATTATATCTCATATGGCTATGGAAATATCATAAATATATCCATAATCAATAAAGTAACAAATTTGGTTCATGTCAAAAATTTACCCGGCGGGGCCCAAATTGCGCTGCAGCAACTGGTTCCCAAATTACGGGTCCGTTTCTCATTTTTCAGGCACTTTCTGGTTTGCTTTGAAATCGGTATTTACATGGCATTTTCTTTATACCAATAATAAATACATATATATAATAGACAATTGGGCTTGGTTTCATATCAAAAAGTCATTCAGAATAATTTTTATATCAATTCAAAGTTTATGCCAATTATAGGCATTTCGGTAGTTCTGTTTTAGGTCATATTGGCAAATCTGCCTAAAAATGGATCATTAATGATTTTCAAGTAAGGATATCATTTCCTATACATAAATGCATGACTTATGAATGAATAATACATCAGTCATATATATAGACTCACCTCTATCAAAAACTTCCAAGTATTACCCAACCAGGCCTAGTTAGCCCGCGATTCCCCGTTCGCAGCCTTAGCTCGGGACGATTCTCCTATAACAACCAAGTTGGTCTTATAAGACTTATACTCACTATAAATCATATCAAAACACATATCAAGGCATATTCAAGCATATTAACACATATCAACATGCATAAACACACATTGACCCATATTGCACCTTAAAGGCTCTATATTAATCTTTTAATACTTTCCATACCTTTTATGCATCAAATGTATTTCTATCATTATATATAATTCACATTACACATATTCATCATTATTATGCTAAGTTATGAACTTCCAAACACTTAGCTCAATATTCCATACCAAACATACACAAATCCTCAAGTATACTTTCAAATCACTTATACTAGTCAATCTTTCCACATTCAAACTTACACATTCCAATCATTTATGCCATTGTACTATATTCAAACCTTACTTTCTCATTTGCATTAGCCTAACACCTTAAAGTAACAAAGTCCATATTGTTATACTTTAATGGAAGTCATTCCATTCATCCATTTTTCAACACCATTCAATTATACAACATTAATATACACCAAATGCGTAACATTTAACCATAAATACCTATCAAACATCAAAGCACATTCATCATTCCAAGCACCTCAAACTTTTGGCCAAACCAAGTTTGATTCCAAATGTGCTTCTTTCCATCATTTAACCATTAATTCATGTTAAACACATCAAGTATACATCATTCATACCTTTAAAACCATTAAACACCAAAAATCAAACATCATATTCATCACCATTGGTTTCGGCCAAAATAAAACATTAACCAAATGGATTTTTTTTCCTTCATTTGACCATAAATTCATATCATATACATCATTTGAACATCATTTAAACCAAAAGAATCATCAAAATATACTTTGATTCAAAGTTCTTCCTATTAGAGTTTCAATCCAACTTTTTTATTTCCATCCATTCAAAATGTGTTTTAACCACTAATAATCATCAAAGAACATCATATAATCATATTTGAATCAAAAGAATCACAAAACCATTAACTTACCAAAAGTTCTTCCAAAATTTCAAAGCTTTGATTCTTAGCTTTTACAAGTTTTTCCTTGAAATCTAAGGTTATATTTGAGTTCATAAGGTTGGAATTAATGTGTTTCCATCCAAAAATGGAAGAAAAACATAAAATTTGGTGAATTCATAAGGTGGCCGAAACTTTGGTGGAGAAAGGAAAGAGAAAATGGTTGGTAACTTGGATGAACAAGATGACAGTGGTGAAGTGGTGGGAAAAATCAACCTAAATATCAAAGGTTTGATTCCATACATTAGGCTTATGATAAAAATGGTGAAACCTAGCCATCCAACCATCCATCATTCTTACTTTTATACTATTGGTTAATCAAAGTCAACAAAGATGGCTTATATGTACATTTGATGCACCAAATCCATAACCAAAGCTAGTAATCCTATACTTTGAGCTTATGATAGGAATTGTGAAACCTATTCATCTAACCATCCATTTCTTCATCATTTAATCCAACGGTTAGATTTAATCAAGCCCATACACCATATAATTCCATATCTCAAAGGCAAAGACCATTTTTCCCTTAGTTCAACCGAAGCACCTGAATTGAGCAGCTTGCCGGGCATTATTTTCAATCGGGTTTATTTCTCGAACAAAACTTCAAATAAATTAAATAACATCATTTTCATGTCCTAATATTCTTTTCTGCATTCAAATATCATATTTATTTCCTTAAAACTCGAAGGGGTGTGAAATGATCATTTTACCCCCAGTACACCAAAAATTGAGTTTTTCCCGATTTCTTCCTAATAGCGTTTAAAGCACTTTTACATGTGTAAAACTTTCTAAAACATGCATAAAAATTCAATTTAAGCATAAACATGCATCAATATATAACTTTTAAACATATCAAACATCTCTTAAATTTGTCCTTTAAGGCTTAAGTTCTAAGCCTTTAAACTGGGGTGTTACATAATCCCACCATTTTTAAGTACAACATGCACTAGACTCACCTGTGAACTATTTGAAATAGGGTAGATAATTCCAGTATCTAATAGTTTGGTTACCTTAACCCTTACTACTTCTTTCATGTTTGGATTTAACCTTCTTTTATTTTTAATTACAGTTTTATGGTTATCTTCCATTAAAATTATATGCATACAAATAGAAGGGTTGATTCCTTTTATGTCTGAAATTGTCCACCCTAAAGCTGTTTTATTAGCTTTTAAATTTATTAACACTTTATCCATTTGAACTTCATTTAAGTCATCATTAAGAATTGATGGTAAAGTGTTATTAGGGCCAAGAAAAGAGTACCTTAAATGAGATGGAAGAGGTTCAATTCAATGATTGGGGCTTCCTCAATAGAAGGTTGAGGAAGTGACTTACCTTTGCCCAATTCTTCATAGTGCATGCTCTTTTAGTATGTCATAAGTAATGATGCCTCCAAAGCATAAGCATAGGTCACCACCTTTTCATCTTCATCTTTTGTTGTTCCATTATTTAGTAAGCATGTTTCAAGAGGATCTTTTAAAAACTATTTCTCAAAAACCTCTCATACCAACTCATCTATCACGTCCATTGTGAAACAACAATCTACAGTGGAGGGATCTTTAATTGCTTTTGCTATATCAAATACAATTTTTTCATCCTCCACTCTCAAAGTTAGCTTCCCTTCTTTGACACCAATCAATGCACTAGCACTAACCAAGAATGGCCTCCCTAAAATTAGTGAAATTTTTACATCCTCATCCATGTTAAGTATAACAAAATCAACAAGAATGTAAAATTCATCCACCTTGACCAAAACATTCTTTATAATCCCTACTAGCTACTTCAATAATCGATTTGCTAATTACAAGGTCATTCTAGTAGGTTTCAACTCTTTAAAGCCTAGTTTCTTGCTAATTGACAGAGGCATCAAACTCACACTAGCACCTAAGTCACATAAAGCTTTTCAAAAATCAGTGTCAATAATAGTACAAGGAATAGAAAAACTACAGGGATCTTTTAGCTTTAATGGGAGTTTGTTTTGTATTATAGTGTTGCACTCCACATTAAGTACAATAGTTGCATCCTCCTCCAACTTCCTTTTATTAGACAATAACTCTTTAAGAAATTTTATATAATATGGCATTTGGGTTAAGGCAGGAATATTTATTTGAAGTTGCTTAAAGACCTCTAAAATCTTCTTATATTTCTTGTCCAATTTCTATTATTTTAGTCTTTAGGGAAAGGAGCTGGTGGAACATAGGGCTTGACTTTTGGTGATTTTCATCTTTCTTCTTCTCTCCATCCTCCTCTTGCTCTACTACCATGTCTTATTGTTCTCCTTTGGCTTCAAGTCTTTAGGTTGTTTTCCACTGCTCAAGGTTATTCCTTTGCATTGTTCTTTAGGATTAATTTTTGTTTTGCTTGGCAATGACCTTGAGGTCTAACATTAAGAGAACTAGCCAATTATCCCATTTGAATTTCTACATTTTTGGTTTGGATAGTGAGTTAGTCAATAGTAGTCTCCAACTTTTCAAATCTTGTACTACAAGTGGTGATGAATTTATCCAAGGGAGACTCATAGGCCAATTTTTTTTTTCTTGATTAGGATATGCTTGATATTTCCCTTGATTCCTCCCCTGAAAATTATGGAATTGATTCCTTTGATTTCTACCTTGATTATTTCCCTATGCTAAAATGGGGTGATTCCTTCATCTGGGATTATATGTGTTGGAGTAACGATTAATTTGCTGCCTATTTTGATTTAAAATAAGTTGAATCTGTTCAACTGATTAGCACTCGGTATGGTGGTACCCTCCTTCATATGTTTTACAAGTAATAGGCTGGTTTGCTAATGAATTGAAATTTACCTTCTCTAACAGCTTTGCAATGGAATCAACCTTTGTAACCAGCATTTGATACCCATCATCATGAATATTAGCCACCCTCCTTATTGTGTCTCTTTCATTCGACCAATTGTAATTATTGGCTGCCATCTCCTCAAGTAACTCATAGGCATTTTCTACATTTTTATTCATGAGGGCTCCTCCAGCAGCTGCATTAATAGTACTATGCACTTGCACTGACAAACCATTATAGAATATTCATACCATCAACCAATCAGGAATTCTATGGTAGGGGCATCTTCTTTGCATCTCGTTGAACTTCTCCCAAGCTTCATATAGAGTCTCTCCATCAATTTGGGTAAAGCTAGTGATGTCATTATAAAGCGTGGCTATTTTTTTAGGTGGAAAATATTTTGCAAGGAATTTCTTTGTAAGATCATCCCAAGTAGTATTAAAACTGGAGGCTTGAGAGTTAAGCCATGTCTTTTCCTTGTCCTTTAATGAAAAGGGAAATAATCTCAGCCTAATGACATCATCAATAATGCCATTCATCTTAAAAGTATCACAAAGCTCCAAGAAATTTGCCAAATAAGCATTGGCATCTTCTAAGGCACCTTCCCCAAACTGAGATTGCTGCACCATTTGAATATTTTTTGTTTTGATCTCAAAGTTATTCACTACAACAGTAGGCCTTCCAATACTAGCTTAATTTAGGAGGAGGGCATGTCAAATTTTGTCTGTTCCCTATTTGCATTGTTTTCCATCTCTTCAATTAGAGCTTCTTCAAAATCCATTTGCTATACAAGGTCCTCTTCAGATTCTTGTTCCTTGTCTTCTTTTTCCTTCTTTAATTGCTCCTTTTTGGCTATAGAGAGAGCTTTGCACCTACGCTCAATCTCAAGGTCGTAATCCTCTAACTTTGTGTTGGGATCGCTTCACATAAAACTTTAAAGGTCTGATCAAACAATAAATTTAAACAAATTAAATAAAAATTCTAAAGTAATAGAATAGGTTAATCTTATTGATTTTAATAGTGTTGCCTTCTCCAGTAATGACACTAAAAACTTATTAGTTAAAAAATACAACTGCACAGATTGTTTAAAAAGTTTAGTGTGTGAGTATTAGTGTCGATCCCTCGAGAAAGGAATTTTGTTAAGAACCAATTATCAACTTCTTCTATTATTTAGACTATGATTGTTTGTTTATTGCAATTCTTAATAAAAACGTTTAATTGATTAACAATAATACAAAAAGGCCTAGGATTTAGACTTCATCAATTAGGAAAGTATGATTTCATTATGCTTTTCTCAATTGGATTAATGTAATACCCTATATATGCATATCATGTTTTTGTGAAATAAGTTCTCATTATGTGGATTAAAATTATCGAAATGACTAATGATAATTTTGAAAACTCAGTTAGAATGAAAACGAGAAACTTTTTTAGGAAATTGTCGGTACCGAAATCGCTGCCGTAAAAATAGCAGTATGATCGATAGATGAATTTCTGATTTTAGTTAAAGGGTAAATGATAATATATATGCATATGTAAATATAGTAAAAAGAAAGATGAGAAAAATATTTAAGAACACTGATAAAGTAAGCGATGGCAAAATCGTAAATAAAGGGAACTTTAGGGGTATAGTGGAATTTCGACAGTCTGAGTTTCAGAACGTCTCTGAAACTATTTTTATTAATTAGTATTAATAAAAATAAGATGTTAGTCTGAGTTTAAGAATGGCTCTGAAATTATTTTTATTAATTAGTATTAATAAAAATAAAATGTTTGAACATTCACTTTGAATTTCAATTTCCGACGGAATTGTCAGAATAAATTATTGAGCAAAAATGTATCAAAAGCAAATTAAGGAAAGTTGGACGACCAAAAGTAGAATTTGCCATTTTTGTCTTACTATATAAGCAAAACTTAGAATTTTTTTTACCCATTTTTTTGTTGTTCCACCGTAGCCTTCTCTTTCAATTTTTAATTGGATTTTTCTTTGATTTGTGAAGAGAAAGTGTTAGAAATTAGAAACAAACACCATACAAATTATTATCCATCAAATTAAGCCATAGAAATTTAAGGAAATTCAAGAACAAATGTCACGACCCGTTTCTGGATCGCAATGGTCCTAGGATGCGGGAGATGCCAATGACGATCGGCACCCGTAGAACCCAATATCACATACATAATCTATAACCATCAATTAATTATCTATTTTACTTAGTTACCATTCATTCTGTCATTCTGTAAGTGTTTTTGTAAATTAGTGTGATTGGCTGCAACAATCATAATATCATACCATATACTTATCATACATCATGAAATATCATCATATATACATACACATGTTCATATTCTAACTAACCCATACATACCCCATGGAGTAGTTAGATTATGAATATCAAAATACAGAATTTAGAATATATACATCAATTGACAGCAAGCAAAAATCCTCAGATGACAGACGAAGGAATTTTGCAGTCTATTCTTCTCCTGAAATGGTTAAACAAAGAAAAGGTGAGTATATAAGATACTCAGTGAATATATATGAATCACAAGTCAAATAGGATGGAACAATGATATATAATGATAAAGAAACAATGGAACAGTATCAATCATATTGGTTTACAGAATCAGTATAAAAAACTTACAGGAATATAAATGGTCATATCAAAGGCATGGAATCATATGGTAAGACAGATGTAGGGCCCGGAAACATGTAGACTATGTGTAATCTGTCACAGCCCAACTTAGGAGCCATGACGGTCCTAGGGCATGGGTGATGCTATTGCTACCAATACCACGAAGAACCCATTAAAATAAACTATATGGCATGCATACACAAATAAGCTTAAGATAGCTTAAGCAAGACAAATAAAAACGGGCAGCATCTCCTCTATTTAAGGAGCATGCCCTGGATAAA
>CANXYC011807009.1:0-16890 GCA_948193065.1 Aleurites moluccanus
TAGGCAAGGTTGCCGAACCACTATAAATTCTTGTGTTCTTTCTTCTTCCCTTTCCTTCCTTCTCTTTGTTAATTTTTATTTGGTGATAATTCCGCAAACAACCAATTCACCCCCCCTCTTGGTTGCCAAAGGGACTAACAGTTCCATTGATTCGAGAAAGATTGAAGACAGCTTTCAGTCGCCAAAATAGTTATGCCGATTCGAAGAGAAAGGATCTTCAGTTTTTCATTGGAAATCTGGTATTTCTAAAGGTCTCTCAAATGAAGGGAGTTCTACGGTTTGGCAAGAGAGGCAAACTGTCTCCAAGGTTTATTAGGCCTTTTGAGATCTTGAGCAAGGTTGGGGAGATTTCCTACAAGTTGGCTTTGCCTTCTTGCATGGATAAGGTACATCCGGTATTCCATGTATCGATATTTCGGAAGTATGTAGCCGATCCTTCCATGTGTTGTAAGTGCCGGAAGTGGATCTTCAATTGGATTTGTCATATGAAGAGATCTCAATATCTATTATAGATCGAATGGTTAAGAAGCTAAGAAACAAGGAGATACCAATGGTTAAGGTTTTGTGGAGAAACCAAGTTATGGAAGAATGTACATAGGAGAGTGAGTAAAGCATGCAAGACAAATATCCCCATTTATTTCAGGCGTGAGGCAGATTATTATAAATTCAAGGACGAATTTATTTAAGGGGGGAAGAATATAATATCTGCCATTTTGTAGTGATTTTATTAATTTTGTATGTTTAGAGAATTAATTAATTTCAAATGTGAATGTTGAGAATTTCAGAAATTTTGATCTTTACAGTTGTAGGATTTTATGAGATTAAGTGCATGATCTTAAAGATATAATTTGGTAAAATGTAAAATATAAAAGTTGTAAGTTTATGTCTTAACTATAATTCTGTAAAATAGTTTGGCAAAATTCTATGTAAGTGATGAGTTATGTCTATTTGAGTAAGGCTGGTCTGGTTGAATGTTTCTGCAAGAAGTCAATGTCTATTTGAATTTACTGGGAATGCCTGAGACAAAATTAGCTAAAGGTGTGAACATGAAAAATGTTCCTTTATATATTATGATAATAGCTGTAAAATTTTAGAATTTTTGGATAAGTATATCTCAGTGGAAAGTGGATTTTCTCAGGGTTGTTCGGATGGATTCTAAGACAGTCAGTCTGGGTGACTTTTGAAGAGTCACCATGGTCTGTGTGTTAGTCTTAGTGATTTGAATTTGTGATATGTTGTGCTTCTGCATGTTTGTTTTAAGTGACAAAAAGAATTAGTAAGTTTGAATGGTTGTAGCTCACTTGCGAGTTGACTAAGTGTGAGATGTCCAGAAAAGGTTTTAACTTAGAGAAATTTTGGTGTGGTGAGCCGACAAAATGCGAAGTGGCATTTTGCGAGCCGACAATGTGAAGTGGCGAAGTGAGATTGATGAGGTGGCAATTAGCGAAGAGGCATAGGGGAAGAGGCATGTGCGAAGAGGATTTGGCGAAGAGGTTTGGCGTAGAGGATTTGGCGAAGAGGAAAGGCAAGATGACATTATGCGAAGAGGGAATATGTGAAGTGGCAGTTTGCGAAGCAGAGTTTAGCGAAGAGACGAAGAAGTGAAGAAGCGAAGAGGCGAAGAAGCGAAGAAGCATTATCGAGGTGGCATATGCGAGGAAGAATTCGTGAGGAGAGTCTGACGAGGCAGCATATGCGAGGTGACATATGCGAGTTGGATTAGCGAAGTGGCATTGCCGGATCAAGTTTGGCGAGCTGGAAAGTGCGAGATGGGAAATGCGAAATGGGAATGGCGAGCTGGCTTAGGCGAGGTAGCTTTGCCGAGGCTGATTGGCAAGCTGGCAAGCGTGTTTCTGGGCAGTGGCCTATTTAACTCCAACAACCCCAGCAGCGTTTTCACGATTTTTCCTTCCTTCTTTCTTTGTGAAATTCAGTCTTTTCTCAGAATTAGTTCCATTTTATTTTCTAAGGCATTAATACTCAAATTAATGCATTAGACTTCTAGATTATTCTGTATTAAGGCAGAAATCATCAGATTTGAGCAAGAATCACAGAAATTTCAGTGTTGAGAAAAATAAGGTAAATTTTCTTCCAAAACTATTTTCTTTAGATTTATTTAAGTGTATGGGTTAGGATAATTAATATTGGGTATATAGAATTTATTGCAAGTAATATGAAGCCATTAATGGTAATTAGTGTGGAAGGGAATCAAAATGTTGAGGTTGTCATGAATAGTAACATGAACAGTAACTCCGAAATTAAATGTAGATTTTCTTTAAGAAATAAATAAAATTATTGTTGGGAATTAAGAATAGAGACTCTAAGATAATTAATTATTAGGAAATTATGATAAATATTATTGATTTGGAGAAAACCCTAATTTTGTATATTTGGGAAAATTTCTTAGGAGGAGGAAATCAAATTAATTGAAGAGTTAGAGTTGGAATTTGCTAAAGAAAATTTCAAGAGAAATTATATTAAGGTGAGTATGAACATTTATTTGTTTCTTGTCTCTTTGAAATAATAAGACCAAGCATCTTTGATTTGTTCATTCACATATACTTATATATATTTATGTATATAACGTAAATGACTTTATCAATTTTCTTGGATCAAGCTCAGATAATTCTTGTTTGTTAAAACCCGATTTGTATGATGTTATATAATGATGGTCTTGCGACCAATATGCTTCCTATGAGATTAAAACTCCATAACCCATGGATAGAATGCTTTTCCCAATGAGAGTAAATTCATTGGTCCATTATGCACTTTGGGAGCCCAGCTGATAGGGTTTTTATCAGTGTTCCACCTAGAGGGGGCCATGAGCTCTAGGCGCATGCCTGACAAAGCATGTGTGCACGTTAAGATAGCAAGGATACTGATACGTATGTTATGACATGAGATCAGTTCTATCAGATGAGATTTGATAATGCCATTCTTTGTGGGCATTCTATGTTCTAAATATGAACCATGATTTATTTTATGATATGATTTGATATAGCCAAATTATTATAAGTACCATGTTTCCTTCCAGGAAAGCTTATGATTCTTTCATACCTATATGTATAGATATTTGTTCATGATTGTGATTCGATATTCAGATTCTTGATTTATAATGTTCATATCTTACTGAGTTGAAGGCTTACTCCTCTTCTGTGGATTTTAGGTGATAGCATAGCTCGTGAATGAGCTAATAGAGAAGATCCAGCTTCTTAATCTATTCTCCCAAGATGCTTCATTATAATAACTTTTGAGATATTTTGTATATTCGTTTAATGGTATTATGACACAATATGTAATGGGAGTATACTCTAGAGCTCCGTAGTTAGTCATTCGAGGATACCAGTATATTTTGATGTATGATTGTTACCTTTTAGGATACTCTTGTTCTTTGGTGATGTGATATGTATCTTTTGATCATTAAGGAACAGGAGAAAGATATGAAATGATAATAGAAAAAATATGATTGATGTTTAATTATATGTACGGACTTGATCATTGTATGATAATATATGATGTTGTCATTTATATAATGATGATGAGATTCATGATTTGTGAGTTCTACGGGTTTATGGTGGCCTTAAGCCTACCCTTGCCCTAGGACCATCGCACCACTAGAGTTGGAGTGTGACAAGAAATATATTTAAAGAAAACCTAAAGATATAATTATTAAATCAAATAAAATGTCACGTCCCAAAATTTGAAATATGACGGTCTTAGGGTATGGGAACAGCCTAAGCTACCTACACCGTAGAAGCCATAATCATCTATTAACTAACTAAATCATTAATTATCAAATATCAATTTTAGCATAATTTCCTCTATAATTTCAATTTAATACCCAATGTGAATAGTCTGAAACTCAATCTACATAGAAAGTATGCTTCCAATCCATCCTTATAACCTCACTTCAAAATTCCATTCATAATATTCGATCATATATATATATATATATATATATATATATATATATATATATATATATATATATATATTCATTATTATGTTCATTTAATATGAAATTAAGTATCACATATAAATCTGGAGTTACCCAAACTATTTTCGTTCTACAAAATCATAAGTATTTACATATATCTAATTCTAATACACATGTACACCTTAAATTCATGGAGCATTCTAAGAACCAAAATGTATGAGGGACAGAGTTACGTTACTTGATATTACCGGTTCTAATAAGAGGAAGAATGATGCCTTTGGAACTACTACCGATATCAATTACGTACCTGAAAAACATTAAACTACTGAAAGAGTGAGTATAAACTACTGAGTAAGTCATAAACATATTATTATATATAAGGTTAGGTAATATACTCATGTCACATGGTATTCAAACTAGTAGGAACCAATGAATAGGAAAGGTAATCAATCAATGAAATAAATAATATTAGTTTGGGTCACATATATCAATGGTTTAGTAGTTCAAATAAATATGAACATAATAGATATAGGGCCTCGTGAAATAACTCATAAAATAACTCGTGAAATACATAAGGTTGATCAGACTTTATGACTAAGATATTAACCCTTCCTAGCAAGGGTACAATAAAAAGAATTCATTGTGCACAGTGCTGATTGTTTTCACCCACTACCCTACAAGTTGGACAGTTTTGTCATGTCATGTCATCAGATATTTAGCAAGATAGGGTACGATACTCATGATCACATAGTACAGTTTTCATGTACGAAATATGAAATAAAAGTCATTAATCAACAAAGAAAAAGGTTTCAATAAAAATAATGACAATAAGCAAATGGATTTAATTATTCAAAAAATGGTTACAATATGCATGATAATATATTTATGACTCACCTTAGCCTGTAGATTCCACATTTCTTAACTCTTTAGTCTAATGAAGTAGCACCTATGATTTTCACTTCATCTTCATTAGTCCTTTAATACTATACTTTCAATTAATCTCAATTTAGACACTAATTAATATGAATTACATTAATTAAACTTAAATTAAATAAATTTCCTAAAATCCCTAAATCCTAGAGTTTGTTCTTAGGAAAATTTTCACTGGCAGTCCTGGTTCTTTCACTCATATCTCTCACTAAACTTATCCAATTGCTTAAATTCATTTTTCATACTTAAAATAGACATTTCAGGTTCCAATATATCCAAAATTCAGATTAATCTCATCACTACACAATTTATAGTAATTATTTGAAATCAACTCTGTTGTCCTGCAATACTGACCCGGATAGACCCTACTCTTTCACCTGCAACTTAATCCGTAGACCTTAAATTGAATTTTTTTTTACAAGAACCTAGATGACATATAAATGAACATTTTTTTTTAATGTTTTTCATCTTTTCTAATTCAAACTCTAAGATCCTAAAATTCATAAAACACAGTAGCATTTTCTGTCAAACTATCCATCCGAGTCAATACTACTTAGAAGTTAATATCTCTTTACACACTTTAAATTTTGTAAAACCCTTTTACATACATATAATTAAGACATATACCTACAAATTTTATTCCTTCCTAAAATTTCTCTCTAAGGTCATGAAATTTATAGTGCAACTTTTTGTTCACTTCTAGAATTTCAGAATCATTTATAGCATACACTTTCACTAACTCAAATTCAGCTTGAATCATTTCCATTTTCTAATTCAAAAATTAGAATTTAAATAATCAAATCCTAATTTCCAATCAATATAACATTATTATTATTATCACATATTCTATTTGTTTTCATTATTTTTATGACTTACCAACCATGGAAATCAAATAAATGAATTAGAGCTTAAGTAAGAAAAGTTATCTTAACTTGGAATATTTGAACTCCTATAGCCTTCTTTTACTTTTTCTTCCTCTTCCTTATCCTTTCACTCACCTTTTACCTTACTTAATTCTAAAAGGAGCCTAGGAACTAATGATATGGTGATTTAGATCTAAAAAGAAATAGTTTGGAAGAATGGAGTTTAGAAATTTTTTTGAGAGAATCACCAAGGAAGGATTCGGCCATATCCTTCAAATGTTCTCTAAATTATTTTTTAATCACATCTTTTTAATTACCAATACCCCTTTTTATGTGTCCAATAGAAATAGAAGAAATGAAATGAAGGTAGAATTGGAAAACTCTAGAAATAGGACAAGTGTTTCCATTCAATTTATAGAAAATAACAAATAATGGAAAAATTCAAAGAACTTCCATGTAGTGGCTAGCCCAACCTTGGAATTTTCTAGGTAAATTTGGCTTAAAATGACTTAAAACTTGGTGGATCTCATAATTTTAACAAATTATAATTTAACCCATAATTTTTCTAATTTATAATTGTCACCACAAATCTTTTAAATTTTTTTCATTTAATTCATATAGAACCTTGTATTTCCTATTGTACCTCAATCCAATTTAATTAATAACCTCAATAGCTAAATAATTTTTGTTTCGAACTTATTTTGGTAAAATTTCAAAAATTGACAATTTATGATTTTTCCTAAATCCCATTTTCTATTTCTAAATTTTAACTATCATTCTCTTTAATTCAATAGAATTGCTATTAATTCAATTCACTTCGATTTATTATCTTCAACTGCTAACCAATCTCTATTCCTAGTCTGATTCACTTAAACTCCAAAATTGAAAATTTTAAATTCCCTTTTGATCTATAAGGAATAAATGGAAATGTAATGATTAACATTGATGATTTATAATAATATGACTATTATGCTTGAATGGGATACATATGATGATCGATTTAGGTATACTTTTGGATTCCACGTGTTTATGTTGGCCTTGTGCTTACCATTGCCCTAGGACCGTCACACCATTGGAGTTGGGGTGTGACAACATTCAAAGTAAGTTTCCTCAAAATCAAATATCTTTGTGTTATTGTGTTCTTTTGCTTGGGGGAAAACATAGACTTAAGTCTGGGAGTATTTATTGTGCTTGAATTTTGTTAATAATATTAAAGAGTAAATATTTTATTTTTATCCATTAAATCATGATTTTTATAGTTATTTATATTATTTTTATAGAATTTATCATTTGTACTTTTGTTTTAGTGTCTTGCAAGGATTGCCAATCCATTTGAGGGCGAAAAATACTAAATTTTAACTGAGTGCCCGATGCCTCTTGAAGCTTCTACCAAAATGCCGATGTGTATTGAGTCTCTCTATCATATATAGTAGAAACTAAAACCCCATGAAGTCTCACTATCTCATTAACATATATTTAAGCATATTAGGAGGTCATATATGTAGTATTCACTAGTAAGAAGTAAGCTAACTTGGTCAATCTATCCATAATTTCCTATATCAAGTCATGTCCACTACAAGTCCTTGGTAACCCTATTACAAAGTCCATAGTTATCATCTCCCATTTCTATTTTGGAAATGGTAATTATTGAAGTAGTCTTAAAGGCTTTTGATGCTTAAATTTCACTTGTTGGCAAGTCAAATATCTTGCCACAAACTTAAATGCATCCTTCTTAATTTCACTCTACCAATAAGAGTCTTTAATGTTATGATACATCTTGATCACACTCGGATGCACATTGTAGGTAACATGATGTGTTTCCTTAAGTATCAATTCCCTTAAACCATCACTTTCGGAATGGACAATCTATTGCCATATCTTAAAAATTCATTAACTATGTAAATCTGGGAGCCTTATCCACCTTTACATCACCCTTTTAGCTTCACCAAGTGAGGTTTTTTGTCTTGAGCTTCTTTGATTTGATCAATGAGAACCAATTTGACTTGAAAATGCTCTAAGAGCACTCCTGTTTTTAATAAGTCAAACTAAATTTTTAATATCTGTCATTTTGTAGTGTTTTTATTTATTTTTGTATGTTTGGAGAATTATTAAATTTTAAATAAGAATGTTAAGAATTTCAGGAATTTCTGAAATTTGATGCTACAAGATTTTGTGATGGTAATTTCATATTCTTAAAGGCATAATTTGATAAAGTGTAAAACATGAAAGTTGTGAATTATATCTTGATTATAATTCTGTAAAATGGTTCGGCAAAATTCTGTGTGTGTGATGAGTTGTATCAATTTGAGCAAGGCTGGTCTGGTTGAGAGTTTCTGCAAGGATGCAGTGTCTGCTTGAAATTACTGGGAATGACTGATACAGAATTAGGTAAAGTTGTGAACATAAAAAATATTCTTTTGTGTGTTGTGAAGATGTCTATAAAATTTCAGAATTTTTTGGTAAGTATATCTCAGTGGAGAGTGATTTTTCTCAAGGTTGTTCAGTTGGATTTTGAGGCAGAAGTCTAGGAGATTTTTGGAGAGTCACCACGATCTGTGTGTTGGTTCTTTTGATTTGAAATTTTGATAGGTTGTGCCCCTACATGTTGATTGTAAGTGATAAAAAGAATTAGTAAGTTTGGATATTTGTAGCTCATTTGCGAGCTAGCTAAGTGTGGGATGTCCAAACAGTGTTTTAACTTAGAGGAATTTTATTTTGGCGAGCCAGCAATATGAGAGAAGGCATTTGGCGAAGTGGCGAGGTGAGTTTACCGAAGTGGCAATTTGCGAAGAGGAAGTTGGCGAAGAGCTTTGGCGAAGAGGAAAGGCAAAGAGCTTAGGCGAAGAGGATTTGGCAAAGAGGCATTATGCGAAGTGGCAGTTCGCAAAGAAGCGAAGAATCGAAGAGGCGAAGAAGCATTGCCGAGGGGCACATGCGAGGAAGAGTTCACGAGGAGAGTCTGGCGAGGCCACATATGCGAGGTAGCATATACGAGCTGGAGTAGCGAGGAGTCAATGCCGGATCAAGTTTGGCGAGCTGGAATGTGCGAGCTGGGAATGCGAAGTGGGAATGGCAAGATGGTTAGACGAGGTAACTTTGCCGAGGCAGGTCTGGTGAGACGAGCTGGCTAGCGTGTTTCTGGGCAGAGGTCTATTTAACCCCCAGTAGCCAGAATTGTTTTTCACGATTCTTCTTTCCATCTTTCTTCGTTAATTTCAGTCCTTTTCTCAGATTTGTTCCATTTTAAATTCTAAGGCATTAATAATCAAATTAATACATTAGACTTCTAGATTAATCAATATTAAGGCAGAAATCATCAGATTTTAGCAGTAATCTCAGAATTTCAGTATGAAGAAAATAATGTAAATTTTCTTCCTAAGCTATTTCCTTTGGGTTTATTTAAGTCTATGGGTTAGGATAATTAACTCTGGGTATATAGAATTTATTGCTAGCAATTTGCAGTCATTAATAGAAATTAATGTGGGAGAAATTTGGAGGTTGAGACTGTCATGAACAGTAAATCCAAAAATTTAATGCAGAAATTTCTTAAAGAGATTAATGAAATTGTTGTTGGGAATTAAGAATAGAGACTCTAAGATAATTAATTAATGAGAAATCATATTGAATATTATTGATTTGGATACAACCTTAATTTTGTATATTTGAAAAATTTCTTAGGAGAAGAAATCCGAATTGATTGGGGAATTAGATGAGCAGATTTCTAAAAAGGAATTTAAGAGAAATTTGTGCAAGAGGTAAGTATGAACATCCCATTCGATTATTGTTCTTTGAAATTAAAATGACCAAAGTATTTTTATATTTGATTATCCTTTTGCTTATATATTTATATACTTGTATAATGTGAATGGCTTGATCAATATTCTTGGATCAAGTTCATATATCTCTTGCTTGTGAACCCGATTTGAATAATGTTATATGATGATGGTCTTGCGACTAATATGCTTCTTATGAGATTGAAACCCTATGACCCATGGATAGAACGCTCTTCCCAATAAGAGTAAATTCATTGGTCCATTGTGCACTTTGGGAGCCCAGCTGATAGGGTTTTTATTGGTGTTCCACCTAGAGGGGGCCATGAGCTCTAGGCACATGCCTGGCCAAGCATGTGTGCACGTTAAGGTAGCAAGGCTACCGATACGTATGAAATGATATGAGATTAGTTCTTCCAGATGAGATTTGATAATGTCATTCTTTGTGGGCATTCTATGTTCTAAATATGAACCATGATTTGATTTATGACATGATTTGATATAGCCAGTTTGTTATTAGAACCAAGTTTCCTTCAAGTAAAATTCATGATTTCTTTCATATCTATATGTATAATTATTTGTTCATGACTATGATTCGATGTTCGGATATTTGATTATAATGTTCATATCTTACTGAGTTGAAGGCTCACTCCTCTTCTGTGGATTTCAGGTGATAGCATAGCTTATGAGGGAGCTAATAGAGAGGATCAGGCTTCTTGACTTATTTACTCCAAGAAGCTTCATTGTGATAATTCCTTTTAGATATTTTGTATAATTATTAATGGTATTATGATACAATATGTATTGGAGTATACTCTAGAGCTCCGTAGTTAGTCATTCAAGGATATTAGTATATTTTGATGTATGATTGTTACCTTTTTGGGTACTCTTGTTCCTCAGTGATGTGAGATGTCTCTTTTGATCATTAAGGAACAAGAGAAAGATATGAAATGATGATTGAAAGATATGAATGATTTTAATTATTTGTATGGACATGATAGATATAGTAATATATGACGTTGCAATTTAATTGATGATGATGAGATTCATGATTTGTGAGTTCTATAGGTTCAGGGTGGCCTTAAGCCTACCCTTGCCCTAGGACCTTCGCACCAATGGAGTTAGGGTGTGACAGAAGTGGTATCAGAGCACTAGGTTTACAATCCTTAATAGATAGAGATGCATGAGCACTAGTATAAGTGTTGATTAAGATAACTACGGAGCATAGGATCATGTCTCGTCCAGTTGTGTCTTTCTTTGATATGTATATATGCGTTAAGTGTGCGTAGTGAGTTTGATGTGTTTGTTCTTCTTATCAGTATCGAGATGCCTCCTCATCGAGGAAGAGGACGAGGTCGAGGCCGTCCTAGGCGGGAGTTTCCTTCTGAAAAGGGTTCTGTAGGAGGGAATAGAGGAGATGAGGTTCCTCTTGTGCCACCAGTAGATGTGGCTAATATGGCGCAGCAGTTAAACCGGCTGCAAAGGAACTATGAGGTATTAGCTGAGTTTATTACTCAGCAGAGGCAGCGGCAGACTCCTCCTGTTCAAGCAGTTCCAAAGATTTCAGTTCCTCCACCCCCGTCCGCAATGGTACACCAGGTTGAAGAGGTGTCTTTTGAGAAGTTTCTGAAGCTCAAGCCTTCAAAGTATCGAGGTGAGGTAGATCCTACAGATTTTCTGGAAGAGGTAGAAGAGAATGTCAGATTTTGAGGATTCCTGATAGGAGGGCAATTGAATTTGCTGGTTATTTGATGAAAGCTGAAGCGAAGGACTGGTTCAAGAGAAGCATTTTTGGTATACTTCGAGATAATGAAGAGCTATCATGGGAGAGATTCAGAGAAATGGTCCTTGATGAATTTCTTCCAGAGAGTGTAAGGGATGCTAAAGCTATGGAGTTTGAGAGGTTGGTTCAGACTCCGGGTATGAATGTATCTGAATATGCAAAGAAGTTCAGCCAGTTGAGTAAGTTTACTCTAGCTCTTGTGCCTTCTGAAGCGGCACGGATTCAGCGGTTCCGTAGGGGATTAGTGGCTCCATTATTCAAAGTATTGGCTGCTCTTGAGTTTAATTCCTATTCCAAGCTAGTGGATAAAGCAAGAGTGATTGAGAATAGGGAAATGAAAGACAGATCCGGGAGAGAAGAGAAGAAAAAGACTAAGGTTGGAAGCTCTTCTAGGCAAGACAGTGGGGTGAAGAGTATGAATGTTGTGCCTCAATCAGTTTCTAGAGGGGGATTTAGAGGGCCATTCGGGAGATTTCAGTAGAGACCGAATCCCTGCAGATTTGTTCCTCAAGTGAGCCACAGTGCAGCCAGTTCAGCACCACTTAGAACTAATCCTTCTTGTCCTACTTGTGGTAAGCTTCATAGAGGACCTTGCTTCTATGCGTCAGGCGCATGTTATGGGTGTGGACAGCATGGTCATCTTCTTAAGGATTGTCCACGGCCTTCTTTTGAAGTTAGGCAGCAGGCTTATCAGACTTCAGTTTAGATGAGCAGAGAGAGGAGCATTGATCAGCATCCAGGAGGAGGTCGAGATAATTTGGGCAGAAATGTTGAAACTGGCAGAGGATCAGGTCAGCATGAGTCTCAGGCTTCTGGATCAGCTCCGATGGGTAGGGCAGAGGGAGAGTATTTGCCTTGGCATAGCATAAAGCCCAAGCATCCAATACTGTGGTTACAGATATTCTTCCTATTCAAGCCTTGAATGCTAGAGTTTTGTTTGATTCGGGAGCTACTCATTCATTTGTATTATCCTGCTTTGCTAAGAAGTTACATGTGCCTTGTGTTTTGCTTGAGAATGTGTTAATTGTGTCTACTCCTTTGGAGGAGGAGATTGAGGTTCGGAACTCCTATCCATCCTGTGTGGTTAGCATAGGTGGCAAGAGTTTGGATGCAGATTTGATTGAGTTGCCAGTATTAGAGTTTGATGTGATCTTGGGCATGGATTGGTTGTCCAAACATTATGCCATTATTGACTGTAATGGGAAGAAGCTTGTCTTTAAGCCACCTTCGAGTGAGGAATTTGAATTCCAAAGGGAACGGAGCGAAGTGTCATACAATGTGATATCTGCCATTGGGGTAAGAAGATTGTTGAGGAAGGGTTGCCAAGGATATTTGGCATATGTTCGGGACACTAATAAGGAAGTGAAGAGTATGGAGCAAATTCCTATAGTCAATGAGTTCCCGGATGTATTTCCTGAAGAATTGCCTGGTTTGCCATCGAATAGAGAGATAGAGTTCGGTATAGAGTTGTTGCATGGCACAAGTCCGATTTCTATTCCTCCCTACCATATGGAACCAGTGGAGTCGAAAGAGTTGAAGACTCAATTGCAAGATCTACTTGACAAGGGATTCATTAGACCCAGTAGTTCACCATGGAGAGTACTTGTACTCTTTGTGAAGAAGAAGGATGGTTCTATGAGGTTATGCATAGACTACAGGCAGCTTAACAAGGTGACTATCAAGAACAAGTATCCTTTGCCAAGGATTGATGATTTATTTGATCAGCTGCAGGGTGCAAGTCATTTCTCCAAGATAGACTTGAGATCGGGGTACTATCAGTTGAGAATTCGGAATGAAGATGTATCGAAGATAGCATTTCGGACCCGATATGGATACTATGAGTTCTTAGTGTTGCCATTTAGATTGACTAATGCACCAACTGCATTCATGGATTTGATGAATAGGGTGTTCAGGCCATTCTTGGACAAGTTTGTCATTGTGTTTATTGATGACATTCTTGTATATTCTAAGAGAAAATAAGAGCATGAAGAGCACCTTAGAATTGTGTTGCAGATTTTGAGGGAGCATCAGCTTTTTGCCAAGCTTTTGAAGTGTGAATTCTGGCTTGAGAATGTGGGCTTTCTGGGGCATATTGTGAGCAAAGAAGGGATTAGAGTTGATCCTAAGAAAGTTGATGCAATTCTTAATTAGCCTAGACCCACGAATGTTTAAGAAGTCAGAAGTTTCTTGGGTTTGGCAGGCTATTATAGGAGATTTGTTCAAGACTTCTCCAAGATTGCAGCTCCTTTGAGCAAGCTCAGCCAAAAGCAAGTTAAATTTCTATGGTCAGATGCATGTGAAGAGAGCTTCCAGAAGTTAAAGATTTGTCTCACTACGGCACCTGTGTTAGCTTTGTCGTCGGGTGAATGAGGATATACGGTGTATTACGATGCGTCGCGAGTGGGGCTTGGTTGTATGCTTATACAGAATGGAAGAGTGATAGCTTATGCTTCGAGGCAGTTAAGGAAGCATGAGATGAACTATCCGACTCATATTCTTGAGATGGCCGCAGTAGTGTTTGCATTGAAAATCTGGAGACACTACTTGTATGGTGAGAAGTGTGAGATTTTCACAGATTATAAGAGTTTGAAGTACATATTTCAGCAGAAGGATCTTAACCTTAGGCAAAGAAGATGGGTTGAATTGCTTAAGGATTATTTCTGTGAAATCTTATATCATCCAGGAAAAGCCAATGTGGTAGCGGATGCATTGAGTAGAAAGTCCTCGGGGAGCTTGTCCCATATTCAAGTAAACAGAAGGCCCCTAGTGAGGGAAGTGCAAGGATTGCATGATATAGGAATCAGTTAGGAATTGTCAGAGTCAGGAGTGCTTTTGGCAAATTTTCAAGTCAAGCCACTTCTCATTGAGCAAATTAGAGAAGCTCAAGATAGAGACCCTCAGTTGGTGAAGATAAAGAATGAAGTGGGATCAGAATGTCACAACCCACACTATAGGGCTATGACGGTCCTAGGGTATGGGAATAACTTACATACTAGTACCACAAAGAACCCAAGTTACATGTTTCATTTCATTTAATCATTTTATGACATATATATATATATATATATATATATATATATATATATTTTTAAAACACTTTAAATTTATAGAAAAACGGACAGAGTCTCCCCTGTAATATTAACATTGCCCAAATAGAAAACACAACAAAACACTTCTAATATTAATATCAAATCCTTATGCAACCTCTAAACACAACTCACATCACAATCATATAGCGATTCCCTGTAATATCATGTATCTAAAAGCCACAGTCATATAAGCTTACCATATCAGTTGTACCCCTGTTAAAATATGAATGCATAAGTTAAAATATGAATGCATAACATACATTTAAACCCATATCAAAATGTCCAAACATATGACAATATATAATTAAACATTTACATATTCACAAAACATATTCAAAATATTTATATACATAGCTAATATCTTGGAATAATCTATACTACTCTAGGAAAGGACTATACGTCTGCTCCGCGGCTGAGAATATACAAGTAGCCGGGATATCCGCTCCTCACTCTCCTTTCCCTGAAATGATTTAACATGGTGGGGTGAGTACAAAATACTCAGTGGATTTATAAACATGAGATGCATTATTAATTCACCATGCATATACATTTTAGTATGTATGATGTTATTAGGTATAATATCAATTTATTTGAACTGTCATAATGATAATTATAATGGCAATTGTCAATGTGAAAATATTTATATGCATATGATGCCATTTATATATAATAAGATATGACAATGTAATGAAAGGCCCAAATGCATAAGGTAAACAGGATTGGGTCAAGTAATTTAGTAGAACTGTATTTCATCCACATCTCCATTACCATATAAATGTCATAAGGAGGATCAATCCTTATGGCTAGAGCCATAACCCTATCTCTAGCTAGGGCAAGTAATACCAGTGTGCACACCGTCAATGGAAATACCCGCTACACCATCGAAGTAACCCTGTTAGGTTACCCTATGCAAATGTTCCAATATGATGGAAATGCAACAATTATAACTCATATAAGGTGCCAAATAGCAATTATAGTCATATAATCATGTATAGAATCATTTGGATACAACTTACAATTTTGGCCCGTCTAGCCCAGTTGCGCTGTCGCAGCGACTTACCAAATTATGGGTTCGTTTCCTATTTTTCAGTGACTTTCTGGTTTTACATGTTACCAATATATATAATGCAATTTTAACATCTAAAATACAAGTATATACATATATAAGATGATTGGACTTGATTTGAGGTCAAACCAGTTTATAGAATGATTTTTATGGTTGTTTCTATTTCAGGTCATTTTATGCTATTTCGGCAGCCCCGGTTTTGGCCGATTGGCACATTTAGGGGCAGTTTTGGCCAATTTGGTCCAAAATCAATCCAATATAATTAAAAGTCATATTATATGTTCAAATGCATGAACCTTAAATTAGAAATGCAAAAACACATTTATAAACCCACCTCGAGCGCAAAAATCCCCAAACAGTTCCTCCGGGTCCCGAACGGCTACTGCTCGCCCAGCTTCTCCTTACTCTTGGAGGACTCCCCTAAAAATACACCAACTCTCCGATAAGACACCATGTCAAGTCAACATAACACAACCAAACACATATATATATCCATTACAAACAAGTTACACATGTCACTATCATATTCAAAGTTCCTGTTTCACTAAGTCATTTTGCCTTATCAAAATAGTATTCCTAAGAAGTTTAAACCCTAATTTCTTATCATACAATCAAAATAATACATCTTATAAGCATACTCAAACAAGTTAGGGTTCACGTTCTAACCTAGGTTTCATGCCAAAGTATTTTGAACTTTATTGGTCATAAAGACCCATATACATTTCATATCCAAATAAAACATGTAATATACTTCCTATATGCTACAAACATGCAATTCAAGTTACCATTTCTATTTATAACAAGTCACTCTAACAAAGTCAAGCAATTGTTCAATTAAACCAAAGAAGCAATTTCCCCCTAAAAGCCCTAATTCAATTCGGCCAAAAGGATATTTTGAAACCAATGTTCAAACCAACAACATTGCATCAAATAATTGACAATTAAACACCAATTTCAACATTCAATGCACAAACAAACCAAAAACCAAATTTTCTCCCCAAAACCCTAATGGACTACGGCCATAATGGAAATTCAAAACCACCATTTCGGTTTACAAACAACTACCAATTTAACAACTTATTTAACACCATATTCAACATTAACTATCTAACTTAAAACAAGAGTTACAATTTTCCCCAAATCTACAAATATGGTTAGGTCCACAAGAGGCACATAACCTAGGTTTGCTTTTCCTATTCTATCATCCTATAATTAATCTATCTAACATTGTATATATATATATATAGATATCTTAACTTGATCCCATGGAATAATTCCTCTCTAAATTTCCTCAATGTGGTTCGGCTACTAACACCATTTCTAACCTAACTTCAAACTTAACATTCTAACATTCAAGGCAGAAATTAAGGTAGCTAAAACACTAAATAAACCCTAAATTAACTTACCTTCCCTAATTATCCTTGGATGACCAAAACCTAGCCATAGCTACAA
>CANXYC011807653.1:0-33812 GCA_948193065.1 Aleurites moluccanus
TGGGTATTAGATTGTAAAAATAGAGTAGTTATGGCAAATTTTCTGTAGAAAATGAAGAATGGGGTTCTATGGGTTTAGGTGGCCTTATGCCTTCCCCATACCCTAGGACCGTCATATCTCCTGAAATGGGGGATGTGACAACTGTATAGGTGTTTATCATGTAGATAATTATAAGTCTGCATATATAATAGTGTTTATTATTATATTTAATATTTTGGTTGATTATATATATATATCGATGTTGAGTTGTATGTTAGATATATTGAGATTGTTGATGGAGATCCAGAGGGATCTGTAGTTGAGATTAATTGTGAAAATGTTATTACAAAAGTGTTATTTGTTTGATTTGATTTTTGGACATAGTCCTATTTTAGGGGAACTGCTGTCGAATTTCCCTCAACATTTTTATATTTATTTGAGTTGTATTTGTTTGTTGCATGCCATATAGATAGTCTATTGGGTTCTACGTAGTACTGGTCTCTTATGCATCACCCGTACCCTAGGACCGTCACGACTTCCGAGATAGGTCGTGACATTAATCTTTCTAAAGATTAAAATGATCCATATCCATTTATTATTATTGAAATTTGAAATTCCTATTGGATTTATTCACATTGAAAACCCAAATCATGATATTGTATTTGATTGGTTATGTACCCAAATTGCTTCCAAAAGTACACACACCAAATGTTTAACCATATACCCTGATATTTATTGTTAATTGCTACCTTTGTATCAAGAAAAGAAACCGATACATGATTAATGAAATGTATTGACACTGATTGACAAGTAAACCCATGTGTATCGATCGAAAGCCATTGTACTATAATGTTCCTAATGAATACTGGATAATGTTATTGATTTCCATTGTCCTATTTATATGAGATTTGATAGAGCTTCCTCCCGACAGGGTAGTGGTTACATATCGCTGACAATGTGCACATTGACTATACGTGATACCCTAACTGGGAAGGGTTAACTATCCTAGCCATAAGACCTGATAAGTTTTATGTATATGGATATGTAATTAATACATGTGATACGAGTTTCATGGCCCTTTATCTATCTCATCTACATGATACGAGTATTGTTTACTTGTTCATTGATTCTAAACTTATATCTTATTGCTTACCATTGATGGCCATTCTTTCATCGATTATTGTTTATCATCGATTTGATTGTTACCTGTTCCAAACTTCCAAAGATATTTGGTGTGTAAATTAATTAACCTTGACATGTAAATTTGATATACTAATATCCATTTATTGTATTTATTGATACTTGACTACAATTGACATCTTTTATTATAATATGCTTATATCTCATGTTTAATAATGTATACATGCTCACTGAGTATTTTATACCCACCAAATAGTGGTTTATAAATTTTTATAGGGATGACATCGAGGAAGCTCCAAGTCAATTTATTTTTTGACTTGGGATGTCAAGTACATCATGTCAAGTACATTGAGGTAGAATCTTATTCTCTAAAGGTTGTGAGTGTTAATTATTAGAGCTCCATGGTACTGTGTATAATTATATGATTAAGTACTATAGTGATATATGAACAGTAAAGTAATGGACATTTAAATGTCGTTAAAATATAATGTGATTTGCTATTAAAGTTTAGTAATGAATGACTATAATGTGTAATGCTTAATGATAATGATAACGAATTGATAATGATGGTGATACGGAAAAAGCTAAAATGAAATTCACATGTTTTAAAAGAGATATAGAAGTGCTATGTATATCTGTGAAACTGTGAAGTTGAGGGTATAAGGAAGGCAAATTATTGGGAGTGAAAAATATTTTTTGTGCATACCGTATAATTTTTGAAAGACCCAGTTTTGAGTCAAGAATAACATTAAAATTACAAAGAAAACTCTAGTAAATTTTTTTATAAAATTTATAAGTAATAAATGGGATTTAAGTATTGATGAATGAGTTAAGATTGATAACTAGATTGTTCATGGGTTCTATGGGTTTTCGGTGACCTTAGGTCTACCCGTGCCCTAGGACCATCGTAACCCAAAAGTGGGACGTGACATATACTTATCATATATATTCTTAATTGCAACAATTAAATATCTTCATAAATGAAAAAATGAACATATAAACAAATATAATATAGATCATATGGACTGTGTGCATAACTCACCACAAATTCGTATGATCACATAAACTTTCACATGTTTGTTCAAAGCAATTTAATGAAATTGCTAACCCAAACCTTAAGATACCAAGATCCGGCGATTCACCCTTAGGTATTGCTTTTGATGATTGAGAATAGATCTGAACTCAAATACATCAACGAAAGATGGATTGCTTGTCCTTCAAAGTTGATTGAATCAACAATTGATTTATTATATAATTTGCTTTCTTTTTTTCCAATGAGTACAACCAAGAAATTGTTCTTATTGTATTCTTTATAAGAAGATATTTAAAAAAAAAAAAGCTTTTGACTTTCTCAAATAAGATTTTAATTTCAGTTTTCAAAAGGAATCAAGCCTTTGTAATTTTATATGATGAAATCCAACAAACTATTTAGTCAAAAGTTTCTTAGAATTCAAAGATTTCTTTAGAAAATGAAGTTGAAGATTTTAGTCCAAATCCTAAAAATATTATAGGCACAAAGAGACCCCTTAGCCAACTCCTAAATAGGAAAAATACTTGGTGTGCAAGCCATGTACTTTCCTCTTTAGTTCAATCAGGTTCCAAATTAGTTTAATTTTCTTAAATAAAATAAGAAAATTCTTAAATAGTTTAAAAATACTTGAAAACTAAATATTTGAAATATTTCCTATTTAGTTTTAATAAAAAGCTTGTCTTTTAATAAAACACTAAAAGGAATTAAAAACAACAACACTAATCAGGCAATAAAATAAGCTGGGAGGGCCCAAAATGGAGAAATCAGATTAAGAAGCAGTGAAATGGGCCCAGAGCGAGCAACCAACACAAGCCCAAGGCACAAGGTTGGCCAAACCTATTGGAACTTGTGGCCCTGCATGGCCAGAGGCAGGGCTATGCAGCCTTATGCCAAGTATGGGCTTGTTGGCCTTGCTATGCATAGACCTATTGGCCTCCCGCGCAATCGATTCCTTTATTAAGCCTCCGAACTTGGCCTGAAACCATCTTAAATTTATTTAAATGATATTTTAATACTTTCTTAAAACACAATATTAGTCTAGATCCTCAATTGCTAGTTTAAAAGGTTCAACAACCTTACTAGTCCATTTTATGTAAAAATTATTTACATAAAACCTATATTTTTAAATCAAAACTTTTCAATAAGCAATTTCATCTTGCACCTCAATATTTGATGCCTCATCATTGGGCTTCAGCTTGGATTCAAGATGCTCAAAAATTAAGTGTCTATAGTTTGCCCCCCCACTTTAATAAAGTTTGTGAATCATGTGTGCTAGTATGCACATTTATGAAACAAAGCATACTAAAGTACACCTGATGTTTACAAAAATGAATTTGAGTTATAGTTCAAAAAGTCATACTTAGACATTGATACCATTGTTTGTTATCATTGGTTGTAACTAGACCATAATCTAGTTAAATGTTGATTCATGATTTCCATAAGGATTTACCAAGGGCTATGTTTGATTCTTATCAACAAGGACTATGCCTAAACATTATCATTAAGGACTATGCCTAATTGTTTCCAACAAAGACTATGCCTAATTGTTATCAATAAGGTCTTCGCCTAATCATTATCAATGAGACCTTCACCTAATCATTATTAATAAGGACTATGCCTAAAAGTTATTAACAAAGAATGCACCTAATCTTTATCAACATGACTATGCCTAAATATTATCAACCATGTTTTCCCCTATGTGTTATCAACAAGGTCTTCGCTTAATCATTTATCAATAAGGATTGCGCCTAATCTTTGTCAATAAGGTCTTCGCCTAAGATTTATCAATAAGGACTATGTCTAATATTTATCAATAAGGACTCTGCCTAATCCTTATCAACAAGTACTACGCCTAATCGGTATCAATAAGGACTATGTTTAATCGTTATCAACAAGGTTTTCATCTAATCTTTATCAATAAGGTTTTCACCTAATCTTTATCAATAAGGACTACACCTAATCTTTATCAACAAGGACAATCTTTATCAATAAGGTCCTCACCTGATCTTTACTAAAAAGGTCTTCGTCTAATTTTTGTCAATAAGGTCTTCACCCAATCATTATCATGTCTAATCTTTATCAACAGGGCCTTCACCTAATCGTTATCATCTACAATGAATAAATCTCATCTTTATTCAATATCAAATAACATTTAAACATTTATCATGGTATATCTTCATGCAAGATGTGAATATGTGAAAATGCTTTATAAAGGAAGGATTCCTAAAATTCATTGCCCCTATGGCTTCTTCATCCAATTGCAAATGTCTTAAAGGAAATGAGATCCTTAGTAAAAGGAAACATTAGCTATTTTAGCCAAAAGAACATCGTGAGATCTACAATTTTCAAGCTGTTGACAAGAAGAAATAACTTCAAGATGTATATTTCTATGAAAATCCAAAGATTTATC
The DNA here is from genome assembly GCA_948193065.1 of Aleurites moluccanus. NCBI lineage: Eukaryota > Viridiplantae > Streptophyta > Magnoliopsida > Malpighiales > Euphorbiaceae > Aleurites > Aleurites moluccanus. The sequence goes on from CANXYC011807653.1 coordinate 4,560, forward strand.
TTCATTAGGGGAAGCAAACTCAAGCATTCATCATTTAAGCTTTTAAGGGTGCACCACAACTCTAGCAAGACTCTAAACTTTGAAGATGATCGAAGATTCAACTTAAGGATTTGCAATTTTATCCAATGTTATGAGGAATCTTCATTTTGCATGATTGTAACCAAATTTGTTTTCATTCCTTATTCTTTTGCACTAATTTTACCTAAGCCACTCTTTTGGGTTTTCAACTTAGTTAGCTTTTCTTTTTCTTTCTTTCTTTCCAAATTTGGTTACTTCATGAACACAAAGACGTTTCTTCCAAAAGATATGCAAAGTAGAATACATTCCACAAGACAAGTATTATACTAGTTTAATGCAACTTCATTCATCTAATAAGAGTATAACAACATTTACATGACTTCATATTTATTATTGATTGGCCCTTTTAGGGTTTCCAACTAAATATTTTCTCTTAATTTCCTTAACTTTTCCTAGGTAGATGTTTTAAGGCTTTCTACCTAGCGGGAATCATTCCATTTTTTCTTAAAATGGACTTACCTTAACCTTGAGTAACATTTTGTTTTCAACTTCTCATGACTTTAGTGAAAGAAAGACCAATGCAGTCTTGAAAGTATTGATTTTAGAGAGGTAAAGTTATAGATCATTTGGATAATCCTTTCCTATTTTGATTCTTCCAAATTCACCAATTCATCCAAATCCTTTTAAATTGTTACTGAAGCCTTTATGGTAAGCTCATAGAGTCCATCACAAGTTTCACTTCATGTTTTGGGGTAATCTATATCCAAATCATACGTAGTTGCATTCATCATTTTGCACCTTGTTTTCAATGATTTTAAAGATAGGAATTGCCACCATATTTTCAATAATCAAATAATCGCCCCTAGCTTATGATTATAGGAATCAATGGCAATTTCCAGGAACTTGACCTCAGTCTAGTATAGATAGACACTCCCAAGTTTTTTTTTCTTTTATTCATTTTTTCATATCTCTCTCTCCTTAAATATAAAGTCATGCAACTAAGTTAGACTCAAATTAAATAGATGGATTTACATAAAACCCATATAAAATAAGATGATGAAAATGATTCAACTTGCAAGTAGCATTATTGAAGAAAACTTTCAAGTAAGTTCTCGAAATTGAGGTCTAATGCATAAAAGAAAGATGTTCATTTGTAAAATATGATAGCCAAATCTAGGGTTATTCCTCTTCCCAATCATATAATCCCTCACTATAAGAGCTCGATCAATTCCACTAAGGGTTGGGAATCTTTCTAGCTTCAATAAGATATTGTATTGCATGCTTTAGATGCGCACATTGATTCCTGTGGTGACCCTTTAGCTAATGAAAATAATAATAAGCTTTAGGATTAAACTTTTGAGTCATGGGATTTGGAATTAGTTTAGGACTCAAATGTTGTAATAACCCTTTGACTTTAGCTCTTGAAATATTTCAGATCGCAATTGATGCAATCGCGATAATTTTTTATCTTGGCACAATAAGTTCACTTTGCCTACTTTAACATCATGTAGCTCCATATCATCTCTAGGATCATAATAACTATCCTCATTCCTGATAGTATTCATATTCTTCTACTTGGATTTTAACTTCATACAACTGCTCAAAACTGGATAGAGATATGTAGCTTAACTTTTCATAGATATCAGGAAAAGTGCCTTTCATACATATTTTGATTTGGTCATTAATATCAAGCCTAGATTTCATTTTTGCAACCTTTTATCTCCATCTAATTAAGTACTTAACAAAGGTTTCATCGTACTTTTGAAGAGTGATTTCTAAATCACACAGAGTAACACCAATGTGTGTGTGATAGGAATACTGCTTGATGAAGTTTTCAGCCAACTCTTTCCAATCCCTTACAACTTTCTTATCCAAATCATAATACCAATGGACAATGATTCCAATTAAGGATAAGATAAAGAACTTAGTGATTTGAGCCTTAGACAATCCAGTGATTCCCATAATAGTGACATACTACCTTAAGTGCATCCTAGGATCACCAGTGCCATCAAACTTTTGCAATTCTGACATTTTAAACCTAAGAGGAAGGTTCTCATCGGAAATGATATTTAGTTCCTCTATGTCATAAGTGTTAGCATCGATTTTTGATACACTTTGAGCCCGAGCTGAAGCCCGATGATGTTACATCAAAAGTTGAGATTATGCGAAGAAGTAGATTGTCAAAGGATTGCTTTCGCTTTATTGGATCGAGGAAATTGCCAGGTTCTTTTAGCTATTGATGATCAGGGATAATATTTTAGATAAAAAAAAAATTCAAAATGTTATTTAAAATGATTTTAAGTCATTTTGGGCCATGTTCAAACGTCCAAACTCAAAATCAGAAAGTTGGCGAGCTCGTACTAGCCCGGGACTTGTTTAAGTTAAAATCTAAATAAAAAGACTTTAAATATTGTTTAAATGATTTTGGATAGTTTTGGGTTATGTTCAAAAGTTTGGGCATGAAAATGGGCATATGGAAGGCTGACGGGCCTAATTGCAGTGAGCGGCCTTTGCTGGGCAGCTCGGCCCAGCGTCCCTGGGCATATGGGTTGCTCGCTCCGAGCCCTACTGCCACTCTATAGTCCGATTTTCCTTTAATTTTTAGGGTCCCTAGACCTGTTTTGTTGCCTAATTAGTTTCTAAAATATATTCCTTTTAGAAACTTTGTTAGCAAGAAAGATTTTGCTTAAAAGCTAAAAAGGCAACTTTGAATCCTTAGCTAGTAAGTAACCTAGAAACTAGTTAGGAAGTATTAATTTAAGTTTTTATTGTTTAGGAATTTAAATAAAATTTGAATAGGAATTTTTAATCTATATTTTTCCTTTTCAGATGAGGTGAAAGGGCCTATAAATACCCCTTCACCCTCACTAGTTCAAAGATCGAAACTTTGGAGGAAAAACCTAAGTGTTCTATAGTCAAAGCATTTTTTTTAATTTAATTTCTAAAATCAATTTCTCGAATCAAACACTTTGTTCGAGTTGAATTATTTTAATCAAAGAACCAAATCAATTTTTTTAAGAAAATTTAGAATCAATTCGAAACTTTTCTTTTGTCTTTTAAACTTTTCATCAAAGAAACATATCAAGAAGTATTCACGATTGTGTTTCTCAAAATAGAAGTAAATTTATTTGAATTAAAGCTTGATTCAAAATAATTTCGAAAAACAATAAAACTTCTCTAAACAATTGAATGTAATACCCTAGGAAGCCCCATCATATATGCATGATTTAATTCTCAGTTTATGGTTTAAAAGCCTTGAAATGATGGGAAATAATTTTAGAGACATAGTTAGAAAGCAAATACAAAACTTTTCTGAAAATCGTTTGTGTCGAAAACACTGCCGGGAAAATAACAGTCCGGCTAATTTAAAAAATTTTGACCCAAACTTAGGGGGATTAAATAAGTTGATTTTATGTGAAATTATGGTGAAAATAAAAAGTTGAAAAATATTTTGGAATACTGAAAATAAGAATAATGGCAAAATTGTAAATAAAGCCAACTTTGGGGCAATTTTGGAAATCAACTGTCTGGAATCTAGAAATGACCCAAAACTATTTTTAAATGATAGAACACTTAAAATAATATATTTCACTCACCACACTTGAGATTAAATCTAAACAAAATAGCCATAATAAATTACAGAAAATTTTGGGATAAAAAATAGAAATAAGAAAAATTTTAGGCCAAAAGTGTAATTAAACAAAGTTGTGGAACCCACCCATTCTAGAAATTTGATGAAATTTCCAGAAATGGGTGAGGAAAAAGGGATATTTGATAGGAAAAATGATTAATTGCTTTATTAATTAATAGGTGCCAAATAAGCCAAATTCTAGAATTTTCTATTATTTTTTTTATCTTCAATTTTTGTTGGCTTTTGAAAAGATGAGAACTATATGTTGGCTGTCATATTGGAGAGGGGAACTGAGACATAGAGAGGAGAAAAGCCAAAGAAATATATCATCCAATCTTTCCAAAGAATCAACCAAAAATAGATAGAAAATGGAAGAAAGAAGAAAATTTATGAAGAAAATAGGATAGAAAGGTATTGTTCAAGCTTTTGGTGGAGCAAAAGAAGGTGGGATACAAGTATTTTGATTTGAGGTAATGATTCTAAACTTATCATTTTTAATTGTTTCTAAGGTTTGATTTGGCAAATAATTGAGGTAATTAAGTTAAAAATGTAAAGAATGAGCTAAGGTTATTGTAATTTTTGAAATCTGTTTTAAGGCAGTAATTTTGGCTATTATTCCAAACTTTTAATAACTTAATTTGAGGATGGTTAAAATATAAAAGTTGTATATAAATATGTTAATTAAATATCTGTAAAAAAAATTGTAAAATTCAAAATGAGGAAAGAGTTATTGGATAAACACTGTGACTGACCTGGAATTAGATTTTCTAAAAAATGCTACTGTGTATTTATTGTATATAATGATAGAGATAGAATTAGAAGAAGTGTACAACATGAAAAGTGTTTATTTGTGTCTTATATATAATCCTGTTAAATGGTTTTATAATTAGATGTATGATTTATGAGATATTAGATCATAAATATGGACTGCCCAAAATGACTATTTAACAGAAGATAAGTTATAGGGTTCTATAGATATGAGGACCTTAAAATATGAATTAGAGAAAGTATTAAACGTGAAAGATAAAATTTATGTGTGATATAAATTACTATAATTTTTTTTTTTTATAATTGGATGATTACGGCATTAATTATAGGCATAGAATCAAGGCATATCTGGATAGAGATTTTAGGGTAATAATTTAACTTTGAAAATTCACTAATAATTGTACAGTGATCCAAAAATTCTAAAATTTGGATGTGTTATAATTTTATGTGTATATTTTCAATAGGAAAAGGAATTTCAATAATTGGTTAAGTATTGATTGAGTTATTAGCAAAAGAACAGAATATGTTAGAATAAGATTTATAGGCAGAATGCAGGGTAGCAGGGCTGGTTATAGGCCTAAGTTTAAATTAACACCATAAATTGTGTAGTAATGATTTCAATGTAAAATTTGGATATGTTAGAACCCTATATGATAAATTTAATTAGGAATTAGAATTGAGACAATTGGATAATTGTAGAGAGAGATATGAGTAATGGAACACAGGCTGCCAATAAAGAATTTTGCATAGAAAAATCCTAGTAACTTGGAAATTTGAGGAATTTTCTTTAATATAAGTATAAGTAATATAAGTTTATATTAAATAGTATCTAAATTAAAATTAATTAGATATGTAGAGTCAAGAATGAATAAGAGATGTAATGGGTACCATAAGAGATAAGACAAAGAACCAAGGATAAAGGAAAAAGGGAAATGCTGAAGTTATAAGCTAAGGTGAGTAATATATACATCATTATGCATACCCATGTTTTGATTTGTTGACCCAATAAGCATGACTCCTTCTTGATTAAATGCCACTTGTTATCATTGATCATTGTTTGATCTACCTAAAGATTGAAATTTATTCATATTTATTGATTGCTATTGATATTGAAATGCTTTTTGTGTACTGATTGACAAGTAAACCCATGCGTATCGATCAAAAGCCATTGTACCATAATATTCCTAATGAATACTGGATATTGTTATTGATTTCCATTGGTTTATTTATAAGTGGATTTGACAAAGTTGCCTCACCGACGGGGTAGTGGGTATATACCGTCGGCAATGTGCATATTGACTACATATGATACCCTAGCTGGGAAGGGTTAACTGTCCTGGTCATAGAGCCTGATCAGCCTTATGTACATGATATGAGCTTGACTGTGTGATTACACATAGTCTGCGTATTTCAGGGCCATTTTATCTGTCTTATCTACATGGTACGAGTATTATTTACTTGTTCATTTATTTCAAATTTATATCTTATTGCTTACCATTGATATCTTTATTATTATATGCTTTTATCTGATGTTTAATGATGTATGCATATTCACTGAGTATTTTATACTCACCAAAGGGATGTGATAGAGGAAGCTAATTCCAAGTTAATTTCTTTTCTGACTTGGGACGTCAAGTACATTGAGGTAGAATTGTATTTGTTAAAGGTCATTAGTGACAATTCTTAAAGTTCCATGATACTGTGTATAATTAGATGATTGAGTATTATAATGATGTATGAACAGTGAAATATTTAATATTACAGTGACATTCAAAATATAATGTGTAATGCATAATGATTGAAAATATCAATGATAATAAAGTGATAAAGACAATGACAGAGGTAAATGATAAAATAAAATTTTCATGTTTTGAAAAAGATTTAGAAGTGCTATGTATGATTATTGAACTGTGAAGTTGAGGGTACAAGGTTGGCAAAATTATTGAGAGTGTAAAATAATTTTTAATGCAGGCTGTGTAATTTATGAAAGACCCGATTTTGGGTCAGGATTAAGGTTAAAATTACAAAGAAAACTCTGACAAATTTTCTGTAAAATTTATAAGTAATAAATGGAATTTAAGCATTGATAAATGAGATAATATTGATTGAATGATTGATAATGGATTGTTCATGGGTTTTACAGGTTTCTGGTGACCTTAAGTCTACCGTGCCCTAGGACCATCGTGATTCAAAAGTGGGCCGTGACATTGAAGCTCTTGAAATTCAAAGTCATCCAACCATCCACAAAAAGAACGAAGCCTGAGGGTGAATTGTCGTGCCTTAGTGTATCTAGATTTGGGTAACTGCTATTTTTTATTTATTCATTTTTCATAGTTTGCAATATGTGAGTGGTTTGGGCATAATCATATGGACTGATAATATTCCATATGATCTTTCTTTCTTTTTACCTTCTTGAGTGTCTTGAATAAAATTAAGCCTAAGTCTAAAATTGATAGCTTGAACAATTGAAATCATGATCTATAATCTTTGATAAATATGATTCAAGAATAAAGTGAATTAATTTGCAAGAAAAACTAGAAAGGCATGCTTAGGATACCTTTTGCATAAACACACATACTCCTTGAAAGAGCTACTGTTTGATTTTAATGGAGGTTTGAAATTTATTTATAACGAGTTCGAACATTTGGAAAATATAAGAATAAAAGGTTTTGGTTTTCGAGATAAGAGGGGTACGAAAATTGAACCCGAAACACTTAAAATCGACCAAAAATGCATTAATGAACATATAACAAGGGCGAAGGGAAGCCCTTCTCCTGGGCTCGATGGCCCTTCATAGGGTTGCCCAGCCCTTTGCTGGTCCATAAGGCCCCGACTTCCCCCATCTTCTTTGTTATATGATTTTAATGCTTCTTTGGTGTTTCTTTTGTGCAAAAATGCCATGTATAATGAATGGAATATTGTAAAACACAATTCAAATGTTTAAATGAGAATTTTAATTAATTTAGAAGCATGTTAAAATGTTGGTACTGATGTAAAAATGATTTTATATGTTTGTCGCCAATATGCTTAGTTTGGGCTTTAAACTTGAGATTCGGCATGTTTATTGTTACGGAATGGTCCGACAATGATTAAATATGTGTTAAAATAACTTTAAAATGAATAATATGGCATGATAAGCTCCTGACTAAATTAATTGACTTGGTAAATAAGTTATTTTGACCTAATTACATGTGATTTATGTATAAATATTGCATTAAAACCAATTTTAGCATGAATGGTTTAGTTTTAGGTGAATTAAAATGTAATTATGAGATGAAAAGTCTACTGATTTTTATTGAATATTTTAAATAATATTATGAGTGTACAATTTAAGCATGAATCTAAAAATGGATGAAATGTGGTTGATTGAAATTAAACTTGGTTGCCATGTAAAATGAAATGTGTTTTGTAGGTTAGTATGCCATAATTAGGTTAGATGTTCAAAATGATTTGCCTTAAGAATAATTTCGTATGTGAATCCTTATTTATGGCATGTTTTGATCATATGTACATAAACCAAAATAATTAAAATCACTTATTAAATAATTAAAATGACTTATTAAAATAATTAATAATTAATAATTTATGGCATGAATCCTTATTAAGTATTTTGCATCAAGCATATATACATGTTAATTTTGGCATGATTGACTATAAGAAGTAGGATTATTTAGCAAAGTATATCACGTATGTATTCTTGTTATGTGGACTAACTATGTAGGGGTGAAGTAATGAAATAAATAATATAAGACTTGTAAGACCTAAGCTTGAGTATAAGATAAACAAGCCCAAATGCGTAAAGGCCCGAAAAGCAAGTTTAAGGTCCCGGAAGCCTTATCTGATAATTTTATTGCACAAATTCATTTCTCTTCTCATTTCTTTATTTTAGAGTATTAGAAGTATGAATTGTATAATCATTTCTCCTTTATTTTAGGGTGTTATAGGTATGAATTGTATAATATGTTTTACTTTAAATGAAATGCCCAATGTATTTGCTAGGTTGCTAGAGGCTTCATTTCTCCTCCCACATCTTTAGAGCTAGTGTGATTTATTAAATATGCAAAGATGAATATTATTCTTCTATGTGATCTTTTAGAATGACCTCGTGATTAATTATACCCTGTATAATTCTATCTAAGGAAGTTGGGTTTCAAGTGAGACTGCTTGTGATTCCTCAAATATTTTATGGGAATTATGTTCAGTCTAGTTTTTAGTACAGTCAAGTATGTTTCATGATAGAATTTACTTTTATGTCTTATAAATTATTTACTTTTGAGTGATGTTGTCACAATCCGTTTCCAGATCATGACGGTCCTAGGATGCGGGAGATGCCAATGGCGACCGGCACCCGTAGAACCCAGTATCACATACGTAATCTATAAACCATAATTTATAATTCATTTTACTTAGTTACCAACCATTCTGTTATTCTACAATTATTTATATAATCTAATGTTGTTGGCTATAGAAATTAACATTACGTCTCATATTATCATTATATATCATAAAACATCATCACATGCATATAAATGTTCATATCTTAACTATCCCATATATACCCCATGCAGCAGCTAGATTATGAACATCAAAATACAAAATTCATAATATATACATCAAATGACAACAAGCAGAAATCCTCGGATGACAGACGACGGGATTTTGCAATCTACTCCTCCCCTAAAATGGTTAACGAAGAAAAGGTGAGTATATAATATTATGACCCATTTCCGGATCGCGACGGTCCTAGGATATGGGAAATGCCAATGGCGATCGGCACCCTTAGAACCCAGAATCACATGCATAATCTATAACCATCAATAAATTATTCATTTTACTTAGTTACTGTTCATTCTGTTATTCTGTAATTCTTACTGTAAATTAGTGCGTTGGCTGTAACAATTATACTAACATACCATATACTCATCATATATCATCAAATATCATCAGATACATATATATATATATGTTCATTTCCTAGCTATCCCATACATATCCCATAGAGCAGCTAGATTATAAACATCAAAATATAGAATTCAGAAAATATACATCAATAACAGCAAGCAGAAATCCTCAAATAACAGACAATGGGATTCTGCAATCTACTCCTCTCCTGAAATGGTTAAACAAAGAAAAGGTGAGTATATAAAATACTTAGTGAATCTATATACATCAACAAATAATCAATAGGTAACAATCGAACAACGGTGCCAATAGGTCAAAAAAAGCAATATACAGAATCAATAACAGGTGACAGAATAGTTAATGAACATATCATAGGCTCGGTATCATATGGAAAGACAGATAAAGGGATGGACTATATGAAATCATATAATTTCCGGTAGAATCAGTATGGACTATATGCGAACATACAGTCTCCAGAAATACCCATATCAGTAAGCATAAGATTGATCAGGTCTTATGGCTAGGACCATAACCCCTCATAGCTAAGGCATCAATAATACAATGTGCACATCGTCGATAGTATTTTCTTACCATCCTGTTGGAACGGTAGTTCTGTCAAGCCACATTAAGATCAATATAAGGAAGCAACATATCAATGGACACCATTATGCAACAATGGTATCCTCCATCTCAGTAAGCTCAATATCAATCTATCAATTTTCAATAGGATCAATGGCATTACAATAGATGATATACAAACAATGACAAGTGGTTTGGTAATTAATAAAGACATGGAACAAAAGTTAGCTTGACAAAAGAAAACGGTAAGCCAATTGGCATGCCAACCTTGCTAGCGACAATGGCATTCAAATTGTAGGCCTATGGAATACAAAGCAATAGGCCAAAGACAAAATGAACTATGCATTTTATCAAACACTTAGTGGGCACAAGTTGGCAAGCCAATAGGCTAGGTTTAGGTTCCAATTTGACTTGCCCATTTCAATCAACAACAAGGAACATTGGTAATGATAACATAGGTATCAAATAAACAAGATTAAACAACACAAAATGAATCAAATTGGCTAAGAAATACAAAGGAAAAACAAAGCAAAATCAAGGCAACGAATAGTAACTATTGGTTCGGCCAAGAGGGGGTTTTACATATGATTTCCAATCAACATTTCAATGCATTAGGAATGTTAAAGGATGCATATAAGACTCACCTAAGCCTTCCAATTGCTTTGAAAAATTGCTTTCCACCTAAATTCTCTAATGGAGGCAAATAGGACAACCTTGTCAAAACTTGAATTCTACACCAAACAATCCATCAATTAGTTATAAAGACTTCCAATTGACATATTCTAACATCAATTAACATAAACTAACACTAAATCATCTAACCCTTTCATACAACTTCAACCAAGATCGGAAATTTAGGCATTTTCATCAATTTGCATCAATTGAAGCAATCCAACCTAAAACCCATCAAATTCAAGCTTAAATTCATTCAACTAAACTATAAAATCAAACAAACAAATTGATTACCTTGGATGGGTTGAAGTGGTCAGATCCTATCTTCAATTAATCCTTGGTTTCCTTTAAGTTTTCTAGCAAATTGATGATGGAGATAGGTAGAACAAGGTTGGAACTTAATTTTTCTATGATTTATTCTAAGAAATTTGGTGCAAAATGGTGGAGAAATGGATGGGAAATGGGAGGTGGAAGGTTCGGCCAAAGGAAGGAGATGAAGAAGATGATGCAAAAATTTTCTAAATGTTGGTATTTATACTACAATCAATTGGCAAATTATATTTTAGTCCTTAAACTTTCAAGTAATTAGGTTTTAACTCCAACTTTTTCTGTAATTTATTCTATCAATTCTGTCAGGATTTGAAATTCAAAGTGGGGAGTCAAGAGGCTTATTTTAATTTATACTTATTTATAAAAATAGTTTCAGAGTCATTCTGTAACTCTGACGGACTCATTTTTACTATTCACCTTAAAGTTCCTTTTATTTATAATTTTACCATTGGTTACTTTTTCAGTGTTCCTAAACGTTTTTCACTTCTTTCTTTTTACCAAAATTACACATACATTATGGTGATCTTTTATCCCCTGGTCAAATTCAAAAATTCTTCTGTTGACCGGACTGCTAATTTCTCAACAGTGTTTTCAACATCGCCGATTTTCGAAAAAGTAATTAGTTCGCTTTCCAACTGTGTCTCTAAAATTATTTCCCATCATTTCAAGACTTTTGAACCACATACTGAGAACTAAATCATGCATATGAGTTATAACTTTCTAGGGTATTACATTTTACCCCCTACAAATAAATTCGTCCTATAATTTAAATAAATACATACCTCACTGCTGGAATAGGAATGAATATCTGCCTCTCTTCTCCTGCTCACTCTCCTAAGTGCACTCCTCCATAAACTGGTTTCTCCATAGCTTTTTATCATCGGGATCTCTTTATTCCGCAACTGCCTAACTTATTGATCAACTATCTCCACTGGTAGCTCCTCATATGACAAGTCCTCATTGAGACCCACATCCCAAACTTTCAATATGTGTGATGAATCAGATACATACTTTCACAACATCGAGATATGGAAAACTAGATGTACATGGCTCATATTGGGTGGAAGAGCCAATCTATAGGCCACATTACCTATACTCTCAAGAATCTCAAATAGGCCTATAAATCTTGATGACAATTTTTCCCTCTTCCCAAATCTGATAATACCCCTCATAAGTGAGACCTTAAGGAATACATGATCACCAACCGTAAAATGTACATCCTTCCTCTTCGAATCAGAATAATTCTTCTGCCTACTGAAGGCAGTCTTCATCAGATCTATGATCATAGGCACCTTTTCCATGGTTTCCTTTATCAACTCTGGCCCCTCTAGCTACTTGTCCCTTGGCTCCACCCAACACACTAAAGATTTACATTTTCTACCATATAGTGCTTCAAATGGAGCCATACCAATAGAAGAGTGATAGCTATTGTTATAGGAGAACTCAATCAATGGTAGATAATAATCCCAGTTACCTTTGAAATCCAGAACACACAATCTAAGCATATCCTCCAAAGTTTGGATTGTCCTCTTCGACTACCCATCAGTCTGCGGATGGAAAGCAATACTAAACCGTAACTGGGTGGCCATGGCCTCCTGAAACTTTTGCCAAAATCGAGAAGTGAACTGTGTACCTTCGTCTGAAATAATTATCAAAGGAACTCTATGAAGTCACACAATCTTATCCACATACAACTGTGCATACTAAGCTGTCGTATAACTGGTTTCAACCTCTAGAAAATGAGCAGATTTCGTCAAACGGTCTATAAAAACCCATATGGAGTCATAACCCCTGGCAGTCATCGGTAGACCCACTACAAAATCCATAGTAACCTACTTTCATTTCCACTCTGGCAACTCAATCTCCTGAATTTTATTTATACTTAATTATAAAAATAGTTTCAGAGCCATTCTGAAACTCAGATAGACCACTTTCCACTATACCCCTCAAAGTTCCATTATTTATTATTTTGCCATCATTTACTTTTTCAGTGTTCCTAAACATTTTTCACTTTTTCTTTTTACCATAATTACACATGCATTAGTATGATCCTTTACCCCTTGGTCAGAATCAGAAATTCATCTGTTGACCGGACTGATATTTTCTTGGCAGTGTTTTTGAGACTGACTATTTTCGGAAAAGTTTTTCATTTACTTTCTAACTGTGTCTCTAAAATTATTTTCAATCATTTCAATAATTTCAAACCACAAACTGAGAACTAAATTATGCATTCAACATAGGATTTCTTAGGGTATTACAAAACATCAAATTATGCCCCCAGAGAATTGTTTTTTCAAGTCCTCATTGGAGTCGCCAGACTATGGTGTCTTTTGTGGCAATGGTCGGATTCTACCCTAAGAGAATCTGTAAGGAATAACCTGTCATGACCCATTTTCGGATCGCGATGGTCCTAGGATGCGGGAGATGCCAATGGAGACCGACACCCGTAGAACCCAGTATCAAATGCACAATCTACAAACCATAATATATTATCCAATTAAGTTAGTTACCATCCATTCTGTTATTCTGCGATTCATTCTATAATTTACTGCAATTGGCTATAACAGTTATAATAACGTACCATATACTCATCATATATCATCAAACATCATCAGATACATATATACATGTTCATTTCTTAGCTAACCCATACATACCCCCATGGAGTAGCTAGATTATGAACATCAAAAATAATACAGAATCAGAATATATATACATAAAAAACAGCTAGTAGAAATCCTCGGATGACAGATGACAGGATTCTGCAATCTACTCCTCTCCTGAAATGGGTAAACAAAGAAAATATGAGTATATAAGATACTCAGTGAATCTATATGCATCAACAAATAAACAATAGGTACTAATAGAACAATGGTACCAATAGGTCAAGATAACAGTATACAAAATCAATAACGAGTGACAGAATAGTCAAAGAATATAGCATAGGCTTGGTGTCATATGGAAAGACAGATAAAGGGATGGAATGTATGAAATCATACAATCTCCAGTAGAATCAGTGTGGACTATATGCGAACATACAATCTCCAGTAGCATATCAGTATCAATGAGCATAAGACTGATTAGGTCTTATGGTCATAACCATAACCCCTCCTAGCTAGGGCACCAATAATGCAATGTGCACATCGCTGACAGTATTTTCCCACTACCCTGTAGGAGCGGTAGCTCTATCAAGCCACATTAAGATCAATATAAGGAAGTAACATATCAATAGATACCATTATGCAAGAATGGCATCCTCCATATCAATAATCTCAATATCAATCAATCAATTATCAATAAGATTAATGGCATTGCTATGGATGATATATAATCAAAGGCAATTGGTTTGGTAATCAACAAAGACATGGAACAAAAGTTGGCTTAGCAAAGGAAAACGATAGGCCAATTGGCATGCCAACGTCGCTGGTGACAATGACATTCAAATGGTAGGCCAATGAAATGCAAACAATAGGCCAAAGACAAAATGAACTAGGCATTTTTACAAACACTTGGTGGGCATACAATGGCAAGCCAATTGGTTAGGTTATGGTGCAAATTTGACTTGCCCATTTGAATCAATAACAAACCACATTTGCAACAACACAATAGGTATCAAATAAACAAGATTAAACAATATCAAATAGATCAAAATGTCTAGGGAATTCAAGACAAAAATACAAGGGCATGAATAGTAATTTCAATTCGGCCAAAACATGGATTTCATATGAGGTTTCCAATTTCAATTCCAACACAATAGGCATGTTAAAGGATGCATATAAGACTCACCTAAACTTCCAAATTGCTTTGAAAAATTCAATTCCATCACAATTTACCAATGGAGCCAATTAGCAGAACTTTGTCACAACTTGAGTTCTACATCAAATTAATCAGTAATTAGTTGTCTATTAACCACCAATTGCTATATTCTAACATCAATTAACATAAACTAACATTAAATTACTAAGCTCATTCATACAACTTCACTAGGTTAGGGAAAATTAGGCATTTCCATCAATTTGCATCAATTGATGCAATAAAACCTAAAACCCATTCAATTCAAACTAAATATCATCTAATTAAACCATAAAATTAAACAAATTAATTTATTACCTTGGATGAGTGATGGAGACGAATCCCTTTAGGCCAACAATCCTTAGTTTTCTTTCACTTTCCTAGCAAATCAATGGTGGGTGATGATAGAACTAGATTTAGACTCCAATTTCCTATGATTTTTCTTTAGGAAATTTGATAAAAAATTGAAGAAGAAATGGAGAGGAAGCAATGGAAGTGGTTCGGCCAAGATGAAGCAAGGAAGAAGATGATCGAAAATGATTCTAAGTGTTGCTTTTATATTAAGTTAAAATGGTAAATTATATTTTAGTCCTTAAACTTTCAAGTATTCATACTTTGACCCCAACTTCTTATGTAATTTATTCTGTCAATTCTGTCAAGATTTGAATTCCAATATGGGAGTCAATAAGCTTATTTTGATTTATACTTATTTATAAAAATAGTTTCAGAACCATTATGTAACTCCGATGAACCCATTTCCACTATTCACCTTAAAGTTTTATTTATTTATAATTTTGCCATTGGTTACTTTTTCAGTGTTCCTAAATGTTTTTTTCTTCTTTCTTTTTACCAAAATTACACATGCATTATGGTGATCTTTTACCCCCTGGTCAAGTTCAAAAATTCTTCTATTGACCGGACTGCTAATTTTTCGGCAGTGTTTCTGACACCGCCTTTTTCCGAAAAAGTAACTAGTTCTCTTTCTAACTATGTCTCTAAAATTATCTTTCATTATTTCAAGACTTTTGAACCACATACTGATAACTAAATTATGCATGTGAGTTAGGAATTTCTAGGCTATTACATAACCAAACCGAAGAAAGGAGTCACCACTAGGTTCAAGGTGTAACCGAGACCACAAATTCAATGTTTTTCCTTCCTATAGGAAATGAGCGGTGATTTTATCCCTAGATAAGTACTAGGCTGCCTTATTTAGAGATCTAGGTAAGGAAACTGGGTATGCATTGGGGAAGGTGTTAGGCAACCTAACCCACTTGGCTATTGGTCAACCTCCCTCTTTATCTAGAAGTTTACGTGGAAAATAACTTAAACATACCCTTCATAAGCAATTCAAAAGTACATCTGTAATACCCTAAAAAGTTATAACTCATATGCATGTTTTAATTCTCAGTATGTGATTCAAAATTTTTGAAATGATGGAAAATAATTTTAGAGACACAATTAGAAAGCGAACTAGTTACTTTTCCAGAAATTGGTGGTGTCGGGAACACTGCTGAGAAATTAGCAGTCCGGTCAACAGAAGAATTTCTGAATTGAACCAGGGCATAAAAAATCATCTTAATGCACGTGTAGTTTTGGTAAAAAGAAAGAAGTGAAAAACATTTAGGAACACTGAAAAAGTAACCAATGACAAAATTATAGATAAATGGAACTTTAAGGTGAATAGTGGAAAATGAGTCTATCTGAGTTTCAGAGACCTGAGTTTCAGAATGACTCCGAAACTATTTTTATAAATAAGGATAAATTAAAATAAGCTTATTGATTTCGCACATTGAAATCTAAATCCTGATAGAATTGACAAAATAAATTACAGAAGAAGTAGGGGTCAAAACCTAATTACTTGGAAAATTAAGGACCAAAATATAATTTGCCATATGATTTTAGTATAAAAGCCAACACTTAGAATAAATTTCCATCTTCTTCTTCCTTTTCTTCAAGTGGCCGAACCTCCATTCTTAATTCTTCTTCAACTTTTCTTCAATTTTCTTAAGAGAAATTGATAGAAAACTTAAATACAAACCTAGTTCTACCATTCTCCATGCTTGAATTGCTTGGAATCATAAAGAAAATCAAGGATAATTGGAAGGGAGATTTCGGAAAGAACATCACCTTGAGGTAAGGAAGTATTTTGTTTGAATTTATGGTTCATTTAGATGAATTTGAGGTTGAATTGAATGGGTTTTAAGTTAGATTGCACCAATTGATGCATTTTGGTAGAAAACCCTAATTTGCCTAACTTGTTTGAAGTTGTATACTTTAGCTACGCTAATTAGAGTTAGTTTATGTTAATTGATGCTAGATTATATTAATTGGAGGATATTAGGTAACTAATTAATGGTTAATTTGATGTAGAACACAAAGATTGTCAAAGTTGCTCATATTGCCTTCTTTGAAGAAATTGAGTGAAAATCAATTTTCCAAAGCATTTGGAAGGTTTAGGTGAGTCTTATGTGCATCAAATAACATGCCTAATACATTGGATTGATGATTGGAAACCTCCCCCATTTTTCCCATTTTGGTCGAATGCAAATTACTATTCACATGCCTTGGTTTTGCTTGATTTTTACTTTGAAATTTATAGCCATTTTGTTCCATTTTATGTTGTTTAATCTTCTTTATTTGATAGCTATTGTGTTGTTTCCAATGTGGTTTGTTGTTGATTGAAATGGGCAAGCCAAACTTGTACCAAAACCTAACCCATTGGCTTGCCAATTTGTGCCCACCAAGTGTTTGATTAAATGCCTAGTTATTTTTGCCTTGGCCTATTGCTTTGTATTCCATAGGCCTACCATTTGAATGCCATCGTCGCCAGCGACATTGGCATGCCAATTGGCCTACCGATTTCCTTTGCCGAACCAACCTTTGTTCCATATCTTTGTTGTTTACCATACCCTTTATCATTAATTGTATATTCTATATTGCAATGCCGTTTATTCAAATGCCATTTGATTTGAAAGATATTGATCATTAATGCCATTGATGATACCATTGTTGCATAATGGTGCCTATTGATATGATGTTCACTTGTATTGACCTGAATGTGGTTTGACAGAGCTGCCGCTCCGATAGGGTGGTGGGTACATACTGTCGGCAATGTACACATTGATATTAATGCCCTAGCTGGGAAGGGTTATTGGTCCCGGCCATAGGACCTGATAAGTCTTATGTTTACTTGATATGTGATCGATTGTGTGATTACACATAGTCTACGTGTTTCAGGGCCCTATATCTGTCTTACCAAATAATTCCATGCCTTTGATATGTCCATTGATATTCCTATCAGTTTTTGATACTGATTCTGTAAACCAACATGATTGATGCTGTTCCATTGTTCCTTTATCATTATATATCATTGTTCTATCCTATTTGACTTGTGATGCATATAGATTCTCTGAGTATCTTATATGTAATACCCTAGAAAGTTATAACTTATATGCATAATTTAGTTCTCAGTATGTGGTTCAAAAGTCTCGAAATGATGGGAAAAAATTTTAGAGACACAGTTAGAAAGCGAACTAATTACTTTTTCGAAAATCGGCAATATAGAAATTAATAGTCCGGTCCACAGAAAAATTTCTGAATTTGACCAGGGGTAAAAGATCACCATAATGTATGTGTAATTTTGGTAAAAAGAAAGAAGTGAAAAACGTTTAGAAATACTAAAAAAGTAACCAATGGCAAAATTGTAAATAAAGGGAACTTTAAGGTGAATAGTGAAAATGGGCCCGTCGGAGTTACAGAATGACTTTGAAACTATTTTTATAAATAAGTAAAAATTAAAATAAGCCTATTGACTCTCCACTTTGAATTTCAAATCCTGACAGAATAAATTACAGAAGAAGTTGGTATCAAAACCTAATTACTTGAAAGTTTAAGAACTAAAATGTAATTTGCCAATTGATTTTAGTATAAACACCAACATTTAGAAAATTTTTGCATCATCTCCTTCCTTTGGCCGAACCTTCCACCTCCCATTTCCCATCCATTTCTTCACCATTTTGCACCAAATTTCTTAGAATAAATCATAGAAAAATTAAGTTCCAACCTTGTTCTACCTATCACCATCATCAATTTGCTAGAAAACTTAAAGGAAACTAAGGATTAATTGAAGATAAGATTCGGCCACTTCATCCCATCCAAGGTAATCAATTTGTTTGTTTGATTTTATAGTTTAGTTGAATGATTTTAAGCTTGAATTTGATGTGTTTTAGGTTAGATTGCATCAATTGATGCAAATTGATGAAAATGCCTAAATTTCCTATCTTGGTTGAAGTTGTATGAAAGGATTATATGATTTAGTGTTAGTTTATGTTAATTGATGTTAGAATATGTCAATTGGAAGTCTTTAGGTAACTAATTGATGGATTGTTTGGTGTAAAATTCAAGTTTTGACAAGGTTGCCCTATTTGCCTCCATTGGAGAATTTGGGTGGAAAGCAATTTTCCAAAGCAATTGGAAGGCTAAGGTGAGTCTTATATGCATCCTTTAATATGCCTAATGCATTGAAATGTTGATTGGAAACCATATGTAAAACCCCACTCTTGGCCGAACCAAAAGTTACTATTTATTGCCTTTATTTTGCTTTGTTTTTCCTTGGTATTTCTTAGCCAATTTGATTCATTTTTTATTGTTTAATCTTGCTTACTTGATACCTATGTTATTGTTTCCAATGTGACTTATTGTTGATTGAAATAGGCAAGTCAAATTGGAACCTAAACCTAACTTATTAGCTTGCCAACTTGTGCCCACCAAGTATTTGATAAAATGCATAGTTCATTTTGTCTTTGGCCTATTGCTTTGTATTCCATAGGCCTACCATTTGAATGCCATTGTCGCCAGCGACGTTGGCATGCCAATTGGCCTACCGTTTTCCTTTGTCAAGCCAACTTTTGTTCCAGGTCTTTATTGATTACCAAACCACTTATCATTGTTTGTATATCATCTATTGCAATGCCATTGATCCTATTGAAAATTGATTGATTGATATTGAGCTTATTGAGATGGAGGATACCATTGTTGCATAATGGTGTCCATTGATATGTTGCTTCCTTATATTGATCTAATGTGGCTTGACAGAGCTACAGCTCCGACAGGGTAGTGGAAAAATACTGTCGACGATGTGCACATTGTATTATTGGTGCCTTAGCTAGGAGGGGTTATGGTCCTGGCCATAAGACCTGATCAGTCTAATGCTTACTGATATGGATATTACTGGAGATTGTATGTTTGCATATAGTCCATACTGATTCTACTGGAGATTGTATGATTTCATATAGTCCATCCATTTATCTGTCTTTCCATATGATACCGAGCCTATGACATGTTCATTGACTATTCTGTCACCTGTTATTGATTCTGTATATTGCTTTTTTTGACCTATTGGCACTATTGTTCCATTGTTATCTATTGATTATTTGTTTATGCATATAGATTCACTGAGTATCTTATATACTCACCTTTTCTTTATTTAACCATTTCAGGAGAGGAGTAGATTGCAGAATCTCGTCGTCTGTCATCCGAGGATTTTTGCTTGCTGTAATTGATGTATATTTTTTGAATTCTATATTTTGATATTCATAATCTAGCTGCTCCAGGAGGTATGTATGGGGTAGCTAGGAAATGAACATGTATATATATGTATATGATGATATTTGATGATATATGTTGAGTATATGGTATATTAGTACAACTGTTATAGCCAATCGTACTAATTTACAGTAAGAATTACATAATAACAGAATGAATGGTAACTAAGTAAAATGAATAATTTATTGATGGTTATAGATTATGCATGTGATACTGGGTTCAATGGGTGCCGATCGCCATTGGCATTTCTTGCATCCTAGGACTGTCGTGATCCGAAAATGGGTCTTGACAGAGGTGGTATCAGAGCTCTAGGTTATAGACAATGGATTTTAGGTTACAGATGAATAGTACCTAAAGTACAAAGGAATAGTGACTAAGTATAGAATGGGGTAGAATTAAGTATACCATGGAGCATAGGATTTCCTTTGTCATCTTTTGCTGTTATTGTCTGTTATATATTATTATTCTGCGTTTCTGTCATATTCTAAGTATGATTCCATTTTTTCCCAACAGATTATAGAGACATCTGACGATAGGGACAGAGATACCAGAGAGGCAGAGGTTGCCTCTAATGAGTCTTTGGTGAGGGAGATTTTAGTCTTAGAGGGTCCATCCAAATCTCGATGGACTACAGAGGATACAGAGAGGGGCGATGACCCCTGGAGAGTAGAGATTATAAGGGGATTGATAGAGTTACGTAGAGATATGGCTGATTTGAGGTGGGAACATTAGAATGTACTGCCACCACCAGCTCCAGCAGCAGTGCCTCCATCTGTGGCACTAGAGGCAGTTCCAGTGGCACCGGCTCCTGTGCAGCCAGTAAGGTTTCCTAGGGAGCCTGCTGTATAGGGAGGCCGTAAAATGATTAAGGAGGGTGGTGTATCGATGTTTAGCTTTCTGAAGCTAAACAAATCTGAGTTTAGGAGAGACAGAGGCAGTGACCCTGAGGATTTCTTGGAGGAGGTGGAGAAGGTAGTGAGGAGACTACCATGTTCTGAGTTGAGAGCTGTGGAGTTAGTTGGATTGTTACTGAAGGGAAAGGCATGGACTTGGTTTTCTAGGAGGATAGAGCTCAGGCTATATGGTGAGCACCCACCTACATGGATTGAGTTTCGACAAGGGCTTATTGATGAGTTCATTACTGAGGGGGTGAAGACCCATAACCTGATTTGGTTTGAGCAGTTGGAGCAGGGGGATAAATCAGTTGAGGAGTATGCAAAGGAGTTCATTAGGATAAGTAGGTATGCTACTCACATTATACCTACTGAGGCTGATATGATTAGCAGGTTTCTGAGGGGTTTGTATGCTGCACTTCATAATGCATTACTGGCTACTGAGTTTACTTCTTTGATGACAATTATTGATAAGGCCACACAGATGTAAGAGAAGTATAAGGCAGAGAGGCCATAAAGGGACCAAAAGAGGAAAAGGGATCCCGGAGCACAGATTAGGAGGGGGGAGAGCAGCTCCCAGCCTAGACAGGTAGAGCCAGTGCCTTCGTTTAATCAGAGACCTTCATTGGATAGTCAGAGGCAGAGGATTCTGAGTAGAAGACCACCGGTGGTACAATCAACACTTGCTTATTCACAAGGTTCCTCCAGATCAGCTACACAGACTCCTAGTGTACCTATTTGTGGTTTTTGTGGATGGAGGCATGGAGGAGAGTGTTGCTGTCAGTCTGGTGCCTGCCTGAGATGTGGACAACATGGTCACTATACTAACAGATGTCCTTTGAGGGGTGAGCAATAGCCATCTGCTACGGTATCTCAGCCAATGGTACATATGAGTTAGAATGTGGCTAGAAAGACTTTAGGTAAAGGCAGAGGAGGACAGGCTCCTAGTAGTAGTCAGGCCCCAGTGGGCAGGGGTCAGGGCAGAGTATTTGCAGTTAATACCTAGAAGGCACAGAGATAAAATAACATGGTCACAGGTACTATTCTGATTCAGAATGAGATTGTAGATGCTTTATTTGATTCGGGTGCTACTCATTCCTTTGTGTCACCTCATTTTGCACCTAAATTGAATAAGGAAAGGAAAATGTTAGATGTGCCTTTAGTGATTGCTGTCCCGATGGGTGAGAGTATTGATGTGGATTATTTATATCCTAACTGTGTGATTGAAATTGATGATAACATATTGCGTACTGATTTGATTGAATTGCAGTGTTAGAGTTAGGTGTGATTTTGGGCATGGATTGGCTTACGAGACATCGGGCAGTCATTGATTATTATCAAAAGAATGTCATGTTTCATCCTGAGGGGCAGCCAGAGTTTGAGTTTCAGGGTGACATACGGGACTTTAGAGTTAATCTGGTTTCTGCTATCCAGGCTAGGAGGATGATTGGTAAAGGCTATTCAGTTTATTTAGCTCATGTGATAGATGTGCAGAAATCTTCTGTAGAGCTTGATCAAATACCAGTAGTTCAGGAGTTTCCTGATGTGTTTCCTGAGAAGTTACCAGGATTGCCCTTAGATAGGGAGATTGAGTTTGACATTGAGGTGCATGTAGGCACCGATCCTATATCTATTCCTCCTTACAGGATGGCACCAGTAAAATTGAAGGAATTGAAGGTGCAGTTGCAGAAGTTACTAGATAGAGGGTTCATTAGACCGAGTAATTCTCCTTGGGGTACACCAGTGTTGTTTGTAAAGAAGAAAGATGGCTCCTTGAGGATGTGTATTGACTACAGGCAACTGAATAAGATGATAGTGAAGAACAAGTATCCATTGCCTCGGATAGATAACTTGTTTGATCAGCTGCAGGGTGCTAGTCACTTTTTGAAGATTGATTTGAGGTCTGTGTATCACCAATTGAAGATTAAGAAGGGTGATGTACCTAAGACTACTTTCAGGACCCAATATAGGCATTATGAGTTTTTGGTATTGCCATTCGGGTTGACCAATGCACCGACTGCTTTTATAGATTTGATGAACAGAGTGTTTAGGTCATTTTTGGATAAGTTTATCATTGTATTCATTGATGACATTCTTATCTATTTTAGGAGTGAGGAGGAGCATATGGAGCATCTGAGGATTATTTTGCAGGAACTTCGAGAGCATCAACTGTATGCTAAGCTATCTAAATGCCAGTTCTGGCTAACCGAAGTGTGTTTCCTTGTATATGTGATATGCAAGGATGGTATTAAGGTGGATCCTCAAAAGATTGAAGCAGTTGCTAATTGGTATCAGCCTACCAGTGTTTTAGAGGTTCGCAATTTTTTGGGTATGGCTGGGTATTACAGGAGGTTTGTGAAGGATTTCTCCAGGATTGCAGCTCCGTTGACTAGATTGATGTGGAAACAGGAGCGTTATTTATGGACTGATGAGTGTGATCGCAGTTTTCAGACCTTGAAGTATTGCCTCACCAGTGCTCCAGTGTTAGCATTGCCATCAGAGGGGGAGAAAATCACGGTGTATTGTGATGCTTCTCGGATTGGATTGGGGTGTGTATTGATGCAGAATGGTAAGATAATTGCTTATGCTTCTCGTCAGTTAAAGAAGCATGAAGCAAATTATCCGACACATGATCTGGAGATGGCAGTTGTGGTCTTTGCATTGAAGATTTGGAGACATTACTTGTATGGATCAAAATGTGAGATATATACTAACCATAAGAGTTTACAGTATATATTTCAGCAGAAGGATCTGAATCTTCGGCAGCGCAGATGGGTGGAGCTACTTAAGGATTATGATTGTGAGATCTTTTATCACCCGGGTAAGGCCAATGTAGTGGCTAATGCACTGAGCAGGAAATCTATGGACAGTCTAGCTCATATTATGATTGGCAAGAGACCCTTGATCCGAGAGATTAGAGATTTGGCAGATATGGGAGTAGAGTTGGATTTGGGATCCTAGGATTGAAACTAGGCTCTGATAGCCCAATTTCGGGTGAAGTCACTGTTACTTGATGATATTAAAGTGGCTCAGGATAGGGATCATTATCTACTGAAGCTCAAGAGAGAGGTACAAAATGGGAAAATGACAGAGTTTATAGTGGAGGATGGCATACTTAAGTGTGGGAAGCATATGTGTGTACCTGATTTTGATGGGCTATGGGATCAAATTATGAGAGAGGCTCATTACTTAGCATATAGTGTACATCCAGGGATTACCAAGATGTACCACGATCTGAGGGATGTGTATTGGTGGTCCGGTATGAAGAGAGATATAGCTTAGTTTGTGTCCGAATGCTTAGCCTGTCAGCAGGTTAAGTTTGAGCATCAGAAGCCATCAGGGCCTCATTTCCAAACCCTAATGGAAGTTGTGTGATTTGGATATGTTATTTAAGCTTAGAATATGTTAATTGGAGGCTAATGGATGATTAATTTGTGGTTAATTAGTTATAGAAAATCAAGATTGCTAAAGTTGCTATTTTTGCCTCCTTTGAAGCAATAGGTGGGAAATCAATTTTCCAAGGCAATTTGGAGTGCTAGGTGAGTTTAATATGCATCATTTAACATGTCTATAGCATTGAATTGATAATTGGAATCCATCCTTGAAAATCCATTGTTGGCCAAATGCCCTTTACTATTCATGCCTTTGATTTTTAGCTTGTTTTCCCTTTGAATTCCTTAGGTATTTTGATCCTTTGAATGTTGTTTAATGTTATATATTTATTGCCTGTTGTGAAACCTTGATTGTGTCCTTGTTGTTGGATAATTGTGCAATGCCAATTTTGCACCAAAACCTAACCTAATGGCTTGTCCAACATTGCCTACCAAGTGTTTAATGAAATGCCTAGTTATTTTGCCATAGGCCTATCATTCCTTCATCCATAGGCCTACCATTTGAATCTCATTGTCGCCAGCGACATTGGCATGCCAATTATGCCTACCGTTTACCTATGTATAACTAACTTATGTTCCATACCATTATTAATTACCAAACCAATTACCATTGCATATCTATTGCTTATTGCTATTCCATTGATTAAATTGCTACTTGAAATGAATGATATTGAGATATTGTTACTTGATGATACCATTGTTACATAATGGTATCTAATGACATGTTTCACACTTGTATTAACCTTAATGTGATTTGACAGAGTTATCGCTCTGACAGGGTAGTGGGTATATATTGTCGGCAATGTGCATGTTGTTTATTGATATCCTAGCTAGGAAGGGTTATTGGTCCTAGCCATAAGACCTGATCAGTCTTATATTTATTGATATGAGATTGATTGTGTGATTACACATAGTCTACATGTTTCATGGCCCTATATCTGTCTTACCCATGTGATACCATTCCTTTGATATGATTTTTGACCTATCTGTCATTCCCTGTTATTGATTCTATAATCTAATTATATTGAACAGATTCTCATCATTGCTTTCTTTGTTATCATTTATTATTAATCCATACTACTTTTTATTGGCGATGTATATTAGATTCACTGAGTATCTTATATACTCACTCTTTCCTTGTTTATCATTTTCAGGTGAAGAATAGATAATAGAGTCCCAAATTTCAGACTTTCTGTGGATTTCTGCAAACTTTTGATAGCAATGTAATTATATTAAATACAGTATTTTAATGTTCATGTTCTAGCTGCTCCATGGGGTATGTATGGGTTAGTTAGGATATAAACATGGAAGTATGATATTTTATGATATATGAGTATTGATATGATATGTGATGATGGATGTTACAGCCAATAGCATAAAATTACAGATAGTTTACTGAATTGCAGAATGAATAGTAACTAAGTAAATTGATTAATTAATTGATTGTTAAAGATATTTGCATGTGATATTGGGTTCTATAGGTGCTGGTTGCCTTTGGCATCTCCTACATCCTAAGACCGTCGCAATCCAAAATCGGGTCGTGTTTGTCCTAAATATTTTTTAATAAAAGAATGGGAGAAATTATATTCCTTGTTGTGCTATGCATTGTTGTGAGCTATGCATCATTCATCATTTAAGAAAAAAATCTAATCCACGGACTTTATGCAGCCGTCTAGCTTCATATTTCCAAAATATAATGACTAAATGACTAAACCTAAATCCAAGTCATTTATTCCTGCAAAGAGAGGGAAGAAAGAGGAAGCGAGTGAAGGTGATAGCCCATCTCATAAATGTCAAAAAGTTGAAGTAGAAGTAATAAACTGTCATGACCCAAATTAGGGGCATAATGGTCCTAGGATGTGAGAACCGTCTATACTACCAACACCCGTAGGACCTTGTTATAATACCATATTTATTCCCTGTAACCTATGCACACTATCATAGTCTGACAATATTGCCATCACATAATATACATAGCATTTTTGTTTTCCTAGTTCTAGATATTATTTACATATTAGATTTATAAATTATTAATTTTTAATATTACATCACCATGGAGCTACTAAGATAACAAAGAGAAATTCCAACATATATACTTACATGATAAAATATTATGGTCCCAATAAATGGAGGAGAAGACCTTTGGAACCGCCTTTATTTACTCATGACCTGAATAATAATAAACTACTAAAGGGTGAGTAATGATTACTCAGTGAGTCACATATATATTATCATACACATAGGCTAGGTAAATAAGAGGGTAGCTCACAAAATGCTAAGGCATAAGGGTATAAATAAAGAGATCAAGTAGTCAATAAAAGAAAAAATTATAAGCATAATAATGAATCATATGAAATTAGGTCAACTGATATCAATAGCACAAGGAAACAAATAGACATGAAAGCATAATAAATATAGGGCCATGAACTCATCATTAACTCATTATATAGTCTGGTCATATAACATAAGGTAGATCAAACCTTATGGCTAAGGCATTTCCCCTTCCTAGCAAAGGTTATAAAATAGTCATTGTGTAAAATGCCGATGGTATTCACCCACTATCCCATTGGAAGGTAGTTTTGTCATATCAATAGGTATATAGCATGAAAAAGTACAATGCTCATCATTATCAAAAATGGTATCAAAGTAAAAGATATCAAGTAACAAGTGATAATTAATAATAGATCACATGGTTCCAATAATCAACAAGTAATAGTAATCAAGTAGTAAATATAACAAGAAAGTATAACAATGGAATTAGGTTCAAGTTAGGGTAGGTATCAAAGAATGTCAGTACAACAAGAACTCACTAGCGAAATTGGTACACATTCGGTGGGCATATAACAGTTTGTGAAGGAATTTTTATCAAACACTTGGTGTGCAACAATTAGACAATAAAATGGTAAGGTTTCAAGGCGATATTAATTTGGCTAATTTATCAATCATCAAGTAAACATTCCAAAGAATATAATAGGCATTCAAAATAAATTCAAAAGTCAAAAAATGGAGCACAATTAGGATTTGAAATCAAGCAAAATTTCAAAGAAAATGTCCAAGTAGGTTTCGGCCGCTCCATGAAGAACAAGGAAATGAATTCAATAATTCACCAATTGGTTATTTTTATGTATAATAATATATTTACAACTCAACTTAATAGTTTCTTTAATAAAAAAAACTCAATGGAAGGTCAAGTTCTCACATTAGGCAAAGTTCCTCTTCATCAAATCTTTCATCATTTTCTCCATCATCTTTTGATTCTACATGACATCATTTATATGTTTTAGGCTTAATTTGATATAAGGAATCATATTCTAAGCTTAGTTTGAATTAAACTCATCTAGTTGGAAAAATGAAATTTGACATAAACTAATTTTTAGGTTTAGGTTTTCCTACCAACACATAATCATCAAAATAGCTTAAATGATCTATCATATAGCTTAAATAAATTGAAAATGAAGCTAAAGAAATGATTTTACCTTAACTTGATGAAAAACCATAATCTTTCTTCTTGTTAGAATTCACTTTTCCTTTGAGTTTTAGGTAGAATTTTGATGTTTAATAGGTTATTTAGGCTTTATTTTATATTTAGTTTTGATTTTGTGCAAGTTTTTTGGTGATAAAATTGAAGAAGAAATGAAGGGGGAGATGAGGGAGAGGTTCGGCCAACTTGGTGGAAGAAGAAAAGATGAACAAAAATGTTCTAAGTATGCTTTATATAGGTAGGCATGTTTTTAGGGTTTATTAATGAGTCCTCCAACTTTTAGTATTTAGGTTTTGATCCCTCATCTTATATATTTTTACTGTTTTACTTTAATTCTAACACTATATTTCTCATATTTCTCTAGCTTATGATTATATTGGTGCATTTAGATATATTTGGTTCCAATCTCATTTAAAAGTTTTAGCACCAAGGTGCCTGCTTCCCTTAAAGTGATGTTGTGCCTATTTCACACAACTCTTCTATTTATGAACATATGTGATTATAAGTGTAAATAGAACATTTCTAGGGTGTTACATAGACTTGGATGGTTATGAGGCTGATGTTGAAGATAACCAAGAGAAGTTAGAACTGGAAGATGGGGATGTTAAAGAGTGGTATGAAGAAATAGAAGATTTGTCTAATATCCATGATGAATCTTTAGAGAATATGATAGAGGAAGATTCCTATGATCCCTAAGAAGAAAGCACAATTGAAAGCCCTTTCTTTAAACCTCCTCTTAGCTATAAACACCTATTCGATAAGTTTTAGGAATGGAGAAATGGAGTGATAACTAAGGTGGAAGCCTTTCATAATGACATGATTGGGCTCTTTGATGTTCCACATGTTAAGACCTTAATTAATACAGACCTAGAAGAAGATGAGGAAGATCCAGAAGAAGAAGATCTAAAAAAGGATGAAGACTAAAATAAATAGATATTATAGTTATCTTATTAGGAATGTGACTCAGAATATTTGAAATAAAACCAAGTTATAATAATAAAATTTTTAGGGTCGTTTTGAGTGCCTATTCTTCTAATTCCCTTATCCCTAAATGTTTGAAAATGAATGAATCTGAAAGTCCCTTAGCAACCAAGAGGAGGGGGGGGGGGGGGGGGGGGGGGGGCGTGAACTTTTTTTTTTAAAAAAAAAAAAAAAAAAAAAAAAAATTAAAAGAAAATAGGAAAAAAA